>BQNB010015649.1:0-56429 GCA_026074375.1 Tanacetum coccineum
TTTTTTTTAATTTCGTAATGTATTTTTTTTAATTTCGTAATGTTTTTTTTAATTTCGTAATGTTTTTTTTAATTTCGTAATATTTTTTTTTTTCGTAATGTATTTTTTTTTAATTCGTAATGTTTTTTTTTAATTCGTAATGTGTTTTATTTTATGTAATTTGTATGTTTAATTATGAATGAAATGGTTAGTTTGTTAAAAGAATGAAATAATTGTTTAGGGGGTTTTATGAAAATAAAGAGGTGAGTGGTGTTATTTGGTGTTATGATTAGGAGAGTGGTGTTGCTGATGTGGCGCTGACGTGGCAGCAAAAACTTGGTGTTGCCAAGTTACTACACCTAGGGCTCTTAGTGGGTCTTAACCCCTTATGTTTTCTTTTGAAAAATAACCAAACAACACATTTTAAAGTCAAAGTTATGTCAGGGCCTCAAGACCCAACAAACAAACACGCCCTAAGATTCCGATTATGACATTGGGATCTTACGATACTATAAAGCAAAAAATATCGTTGCTATGTAGGATCTTTGCGAGTTATGATCTTAATAGGAACCCGATCTTGATCAAAAAAATTTAAGATCTTGTTCGTTCAGATCTTACTTTTTCTCGAATTACAAGTTAAAAAATTGACTAAACTGCAAAATACATCCATGTGGTTTGCACTTTCTCACACAATACATCCCTGTTATAAACTTTTGGCAGTTTACATCATTCGTTAGGCAAACGTTAGACATAATACATCCCTAAGGATGAACGATGCAAAATATTTTTCGTTATCTTCTGACGAGGTATGTATTTTGTAGAATCCGAAAAGTTTACCACAAGGATTTATTTTGCAAATATATATATATATATATATATATATATATATTTTTTTTAGAAATTTTTTTTTCATTATTATTATTTAAGGACTATTTTATTAAGAAGCTCAAAAAGATTTACAATAAATTAAAGGAGCGCCGAGATATTATCTGGGCCCTCACTCCTTTAGCAGTAGCGAAACATATCCTATTAAATATATGAACAGTAGCTCGTGGCCCAAAACTTGATCCTATTAAATTTATTATTATTTATTTATTAATTAATTAATTTATTTATTTTCACTTTTATTAGAAAATCAAAGGATTTACAAAAAAATATTATTATTATTACTATTTCCGTTTTTGTACGTTTTCTCACGTTTCATACGTTTGTATATTTTTTATGCGTTTCAAACGTTTTTGTACGTTTTCATCTGTTTTTATCGATTTTTATCAGTTTGTGTGGGATCTTCCGTTTTTCTATGTTTTAGGTTTTTTTACATTGTTTTTCCTTTTTTGTGCGTTTTCGTACGTGTTAATACGTTTTTATACTTTTTAATACACTTCGTTTTCCTACGTTTTTTACGGCTGAAAACATACAAAAACGAATAAAAACGAATGAAAACGTACAAACACGTACAAAATCGTATAAAAATTTACCAAAACATATTATACATTTTTATACGTTTTCATCAGTGTTTGTACGTTTTTTTGTCTTCTGGTTTGTTCGCTTTTGTACGTTTTTATCCGTACAAAAACGTAAAAAATCCAAATGTATCGAAAAGTATAAAAATGTATTAAAACATACGAAAACGAAAAACAATGTACAAAAACGTTAAAAAATCTAAACCGGTCAAAAATAAAATAAAAACCCACAAAAACTGATAAAAATCGATAACAACGGATGAAAACGTACAAAAACGTTAAAAAAGTATACAAACGTATGAAAAAGAGAGAAAACGTACAAAAACGGCAATGGTAATAATAATAATAACAAAAAATAATTTTAAAAAATAAAAAAATAAAAAATAATAAATTAATAATAATAAAAAAAAATTAAAAAAATATTAATTGTTTTTAAAAGAATTAAAAATAAATAAATAATAATAAATAGAAATATTTGCAAAATACATCCCTGTGGTAAACTTTTCGGTTTCTGCAAAATGCATCCCTCGCCAGAAGATAACGGAAATTTTTTTGCATCGTTCGTCCTCAAAGATGTATTATGTCTAACGTTTGTTTGACGAATGATGTAAACTGCCAAAAGTTTCTGACAAAAATGTATTGCGTGAGAAAGTGCAAACCACAAGGATGTATTTTGCAATTTACATATTTGTGCACTAACTCAACATAACAAAGGTATTATCATACTGTAACAAAATTTTAATCTGTTACACATACATACACCAAGATTATACAGAATCTTTTTACATATACTTCAAGGCTTTGTAAACTGAAAACTATTTATCTTCCACATTTCATTTCATATCTTATATCACTTATGCATCAGCATCAAAAGAAAAAAAACGAAAAACTCACCAAAACGTTTAGTTAGGGATATTAACTTTGAACCATTTTTTTGCGTAGCTATAAGAAACACAAGACGTTTTAAAACACTCATTTGCACATTTAATAACGTTGTGCCCTGGTTCGAATCTTGAAGTTGACTCCGTTGTCTCGATTATCAGCACCAAACCTCGCTTGATCACCTTGAGATTGGCCCTCATGAAACGTGTTTGATTGTCCCATGGTTGGTTCTTGATACGAGATAGGACGCCCCATAGATGGTTCTTGGAACGAGTTAGGACGTCCCATGGTTGGTTCTTGGAACGAGCTAGGACGTCCCATAGATGGTTCTTGAAACGAGTTAGGACGTCCCATAGATGGTTCTTGGAACGAGCTAGGACGTCCCATTGTTGGTTCATCAAACGAGCTAGGTTGCACCTTGTTAGATTTGTGAAACATGTTAGCCTGGCCCATAGTTGGTTCACGAAATGAGTCACCTCGACCAACATTTGGCTCATGGAATGAGCTAGGCCTCGCAATTTTTTGATCACCAAAAGAATTAGGCCGAGCCATGGTTGGCACATTAGTGGTAGACACTTTAGCACTAGCAAGCCTTTTATCGTACCCAAATTCTATGTCCCCATCTTTGGTTTGAAAGCCATTAGAATTACGCTTCGTATCTTTCTCTTTTGGCCTAGACGGTCTTTCTTCATTTTGACGCTTATTAAGCATTCGTCCAAGAAAGCAAGCGAACCCAGAGATGGTTACAATCACAGCTAGGACGATGAAAACGGCCCCATATGAGCCATTTGACGAGTGGGTCGTTGTAGATGGCACAGTGCCGGTTACCGGGTACACGATAGGCATTTGTTGAGACATTTTGTTTTGGATTTGGGGCTTTTTGCCTTGTGAATTTTCAAGTTCAAAGGAGTGTTGGTTTTGTATAGGCAAGGGTACGTTTTGATGAAGCTTTTGAATCCAAAAATAGTAACTTTTGCTTTACTAAAGAGTTAGATAAAGATATATTCTTGTAAAATTCATCAAGTTTAGTATATATATATCGAATAACTTAATCATTTAAAGAAAATGTTAGTTAGTTTTCTTGTTTAAGAATTAATGCAGACTTGTTCTAGTGATCCCGACGTTACCAAAGTGTAATCGTCGTTCATATGGAAACTTTCGAGCATTTTAAGTTTTTAACACATGAGGTCTTTTGTTACCCGGCCATTTTTGTATTTATCGTCGAGTCGAAGAAATTAAACACATGAAGTCTTTTGTGAAAATGTCTAACAGAACGTTTTATAAAGTTCTGATAATATTATTTTCTGAATTGTGAAAGTAAAAGGTAACAAGATTGGGAAGTACATTGGAGCAATGATCATCATTTTGGAATTATTCTTTCCTTTTGTAAGAGGAAAAGGAAGAATGTTAAGAAGTTTTGTGTAGGGAAAGAATATACCCACTTGTCTTTCTTTATAAGATTGTGTTTAAATCATGTTTTAAAACCCGGGTCAACATGGTCAGTTCAATCACCTGTTCAACTGATTGAACCATGAACCGTTTAGTAGCCAGGCTAGATGTGGTCAGGTTTTTGCTTATCTGAGAACCTAATTGAACCGACGGTTTTTCATTGATCCGGTTCGACCCGGTTTAATAAACCCGACTGGTTAGACCCGGCGTTCTTTTTTGTGTTATGAAAAGTATACATATATGTAATCGGTTTAACCCGACGGATGAACTGATAACTCGATAGATCGACGATTTGACCGGAATACCGGATCAATTACCTTTAAAAAAATGACTTTTTAATCGAATTGAGCTATAAAAGTAGTTGGACCAAAGCCCAAACCAAACTGAGCCCATTGACGTTGATTTCAAGAATTCAAGTTGGTTTAGATTATAAAAAGCTCATTATCCGAAATTGTTATAAACGTAACCAAATAAACAAATTGTTGGCTTACAAGTTACTTTTTATATATTGGTGCCGGCCTAAAAGAAAAATGTTTAATACTTGGGTGACCTCCGGCTACATAATCCCAATTAATTTTGCCAAAGACAAACTACATGGCTCAGTTTTTTTCATATGATATGTAAGAATAGTGGTGTAAGCTCGTAATATCGACTCCCAAGCTATAAAATCATATCGCGCTAACTAATTTTCTCATTTTTTATCATCATGATTCGGTCTCGGTTTACAAATACAAACCACGTTACTTTGTTTAGTTTTGATCATGTATACCAAAAGAGAGATGATCTGCACACTCCTTAAAATGATTTGCACACTCAAAAAGTAGTGTGACTTGACATTTATACCCTTAGATCACTTTTACTCATGTCATCCTTGCAAGGGTATAAATGTCAAGTCACACTATTTTTAAGTGTGCAAATCATTTTAAAGAGTGTGCAAATCAACTCCCATATCAAAATATCTAAAACTGGACCCAAAAGTCTAACATACACCACATGACATTATACTAGTTTACCTATATACTAAAGAGCATGACAAATGCTGCCAAAAACCGTTGAGCCCATTAGTAGGCTACTTTCAGCCCAGTTACGTGGTCCAGTTATTCGTCCAGCCCGTTACTTCCAGCCTATATCAGATGATATCGGCTTTGTCACCGTCCCAGTTTTTTTAACCGGATAAATCTAGAGTTTTCCCCCACACACACCGCCGTTGGTAGTTCGCAGCTGTTGATCTTCCTTTATAGCTGATATGAATAGCAGATCAAAACGAGGTTAGTGTTACATTCTGTGTTCAACCTCAAATATTGGATGTTGTTGGGGTTGATTTCCTTTTCTTATGGTTGTAGGAATTTGGATGAGGACTTTATTCTTATGGTTGTACAAAGCATCCAATTCTTATGCCCCGTTGACGTACCTCGGCAGACATTAGTGGTGGTATTGAGATAATTTTCTTTCCTTTGACTATCATCTCCAAGGAATCCTTAACTGAATGCAATATTTTTGAAATTTTTGTATTTTTTTGGGATTTATAGGAGTTAAAAAAAGTGCTTAGTCTTATTTGGTGAAATTGTTTCGCGGTTGTAAGTATTGCTTTTTTGGGTAAAAACATGTGATGTATTATTCCATCTTCATATAAAGTTAAAAAAAGTGCTCAGCGTGCTGATATACGGATTTTCTGCAGGTAAGGGGGTGTTTGGAGAAATGCCATCCCGAATGATGGTTACACCGATATTCTTGGAAACAACGAAGATCAGGTACTACAAGCTGCTGCATTTACATGGCGTGTGACAGATACTTTGCATCCATACATGGTCTTGGCCCAGCTAATGAGTGTAGATATATTCGACTTCTGGGATTCTGGTAGTTTCTTCCCACATTGCAACACTTCTCCATTTCTAGAGAAATCCAGATATGAAGCATCAAGAAATAATTGTCAATTAGAAATACACCGGTCCAAGATCGGCACACTTAATTAGTTAAGTTATCATTTACGCATCGCCATTCTTCCAGAGCTCCCCCCCCAACCCCAAACACACACACACGCTTAACCACCACCGTTTGATATGGTTAACAAGCTACACCATCTTCAAAGCATATCAGCCGATTGAAGAACAAACAAACCCAAATCACACCGATGGTAAAATTAGATCATTTGTGTATGTTTGAAAATGATTTACGTTTCTGTAAATTGTTTTTTCTTATATAATTTATGGTGTGTTTCGTTTTTTAGTCGTTGGTTGCAAATGAGGATTTCCAGTATTTCGATCAATGGTATTGGTATTGTCTGCAAGAAGGCTGATGTTGACATTAACAAGAGGTACAACCTTCTTTTTATAAATTATTTTTTGAAACTTTTTTGCAGTTTAATTTATATGGTTAATGATTAGAGTTTAGTTTTGTTGTTTGGTTTTATGTTGAAAGACGCTGTTTGGATTTATGTCTTGCATTAATGAATACTTGGCAAGTACTAATAATGATTCTTCATAAAAATTTTATCAATAAAACTATAAGCATAAAATGGTCACATGGATAAGAATGGAACATGTGGTATAAGGTTCATTCCTTTATATATTTTTTATGCAAATGTGACCAGAGTAGTGTAGCAAAGGCTGCTGCCACTCGGAAATTCTGGTGGCATTCCTTTTATTGCCTTTATCTATTTAGTTTTTGCTCAGGTTAAGGTAGTTAATTAGGTCTTTGATTTATGGATCTGTTATGACAGTCGTGTTTGTATTAGGCATAATGGTTAGTTTGAAAGATAACGACTTTCGTTATAACTTGCCAAATAGACGTGCGGTTATAAATTCATGTGTTTATTGTGTGATTGCGGTAAGCGTGTGATTAACCTAATGTGGTTATTTGGTATGTCATAAGTAGAATCATAAACGAGTAAAATATGGGTCGAGTATAGCATAAATCCTTCTATTTTGGAGGAGAAGACCTACTGGCCTAGATATTGGTTTCTCGCAAACATATAAAACAGGCCATATGCCCTTATGCCCATATGTAGAAGAGCGTATGGGATACATTTCTGGGTAAATTTTGTTTTGTTTCCTTTGTTTCGTAGTGGGTTGTTTCGTTGTTTGTTTAAGGATGGTTGGAATGTACTGATGCTACGTGTAGCTTTCTTATAAGCACTTTCATCTCACTTGATTCCCTAATCGACCCATTATGTAGCTTCAAATTTCTATTTCTAGCGATTACTATATATCACAAAAATGGAGCTGTTGGAATATAAGAGATACTTATTAGATGACAGTGCATAAACCGTTTCCGCTTGCTGTTGTTTGCGGCAATTCCCCACACAAGAAATCTTCACACAACACATGTACAAAAAAAGTATACGGTGTAGACGAGCGATCAGCGGCGATGGATGACTAAACACATAAAGATATGTAGGTAACTTTTTGTTACCTGATTTAGTTTATATTGATTGTTTTATATGCATAACTGTAATTTATAGCTGTATTAATTTTACATTTAAGGTTTAAATTTGACGGATTTAGGGATTACTCAATTGGGTTAGTTTCAAGACTAAGCCGGTATAAAAAAAATTAGTAATTTTAATAACTTTATCTTATCTCGGGTTTAAAATTAAATAGATATTATGATTTTCATTGAACTGTTTATTGGTTATGATTTTCTAATCTTTAATTTGTTGTAAAATACGACTATTTGATTAGTATTTATATATATTTTGATTATATTGAAATACAAATTTAATATGTGTGTTATTGTGGTATTTATGTCTATGTTTTTGTTGTGGTATTACAGGTACGCAAAAACAAATAACAGCTGCTTTTCAGGCCATTGCTTCTAACAACCAATTGGCTCACCTTGCTGATACAGGTTTGCGAAGTTATACGTGTATATTCTCTGATTGTCGTACACTATATGTAAATCGATATGCTGCTGCCTATGCAGCACGCTCTACGTACTCAACTGTTTAACCGTACTGATTACCCTTTACATGTTGCCATTGCATTTTTGTAACAGGTATTAGTAAACAACCAATAAGAAAGTGGATGCAGCTCCTACGCAAAAACACCAACAGGAGAAAGCCACCCTATCTAAAGTTTCTCTCGCGTTTTAGGCGAGTCATCCAATCCATATAAGCTTCTGTTAGTGACCCGAGAAGAGCTTATTTGATAGTTGCTTTTAAGGGTGTTCAGTTATCTCGAAACAACTACACTTTAAAGGGGTCAATTGTTGTATACATATATGATTTTGGGAAGTTCCTGATTGGGTGATCATTCTTGGAGGAATTAAATAGTTCAAACTAAAACGTAATATTACAGAGAATTCAGGTTTGTCTTTTGATCATATATACTAGGCGTGGAGGTCTACAATTATACGAAGTATATTTTATAAGACTTATAATAAACTAGAGATTGTTTTTTCTTTAGTTGAATTTCCATGTTTATTTCGTGTTCCTGCTAAAGTTGCAGGAATTCCTGTTACTTCTCATTCGGTTCTTCTATGTAATGACCCCTTTTTACTCATCTCACTGAAGCATGGTACAAATTTCTTTCTTTACCTTTTTGGTTTTTTCTTTAAAGTTATGTTTCAGTGCTCTTAAGAAAAAGCTATATTTTAGTGTTTCGCTTATCATGTGTTGAGCTACTAATTTTGTGCTGATATCGTTAACTAGAACCCTTTTTCATGAGTTATAAATAGTTAAGTTAGTGATAACTATCTTTTGAAATGAAACTATATGTTTTGTGATTCCTTTACATGTGATTAAGAAAGTGAAGTAAATTGACGCAATAGGAAGCTTAACAAGGAATTTAGGAATTGGCACAGCAGAAAGTTGATTGTAACGCACATACCTCTGATTGTAATTTGCAGGACCGCGCATCAGCAACATGGCAGTTACAAAGAAGACGGTGACAGATCCGGCAGGGATTTGGAAACCAATGACAGTTCTTTGCATTGTTTCACGTTGCAAGGCAGACAACTATTAGTAAGATTGGTAATGTGGTGCATGCTTAACTTAGATCATTATGATCCTTGCATATATATACTTACTCTGATTTTTGTTTACTTATGTAGCTTTGTGATCTGCCGTCCATGCCTTCCGTACCGAGGAATAGTCGCAATCTGACTATGCATCTGAAAAAAGAATTAGATCAGAACAGGTTTGTGTATGCTCCTTCATGATTCCTTTAGTAGTAGAAACTGTTACAATATACAGTTTTGGCGTGGTGCTTTTGGAGATGTTAGCAGGTTAACAACCATTAGATCCATCATTTGGCGATTCGGTCGATATAGTAAAATGGGTTAGGAATCAGATGAACAAAAGAGATTTGGAACATACATTTGATCTAGGAATAGGAGGTGAATGTAAATTTGTGCAACAAGAAATGCTTTCAGTGTTACAAATTGCACATTCATGCACTGATAAGCTACCAAAAGAAAGGCCTTTAATGAGGGATGTAATCATAATGCTTGAGAGGCAAAGCTGACAAGAAAGAGTGTTTGTGATGATATTAGTGCCAAAGAGAAGCCCATTTTCAACAACTCACCAGTCATAGGCCTTTTGTAGTATATCTTTGATTAAACATCTTTACTTTATATCTTTGATTAAACATCTTTACTTAACTGTTATAGATTCTGATAACTATGAGTTTGGCGTCAAAGTATTGATTTTTTCAGGTAACAAACTTTGTATATTTGTTATAATTGCAACATGTTTATCTTGAAACTGTTATTTGGTTTATGCTTCTGTTGTATGAGGGATACTTTTAGTTTTGATATAACAGTTTCTCATGTTTAAACATCCTGCTTCCATTTATATTGAATACTGTATATAGCTTAGCTCTTTGTAGGAATGTGTTCACAATTGTTTGTCCACAGCTAATTTTGCTTACATGTTATAGGGGCCACATCTTGTTTATATGGAAAAACTGTTGATTGGTTGTGTGCCATTTACGAGTTTAAGTGTATTAAGAATTAGCGTAGTTACTTTACTTTTGGGTTTAAGACAATAGTTCATTGTTGTGCATATCCGTCGATACCATGTCATGTTAGCCAACGCCGCTACGCGGGGGCAGTTTCTAACTAGTTTTTATAATTTATGATAAAATAACTTTGTCGTTTTACGTAGTCCAAAAATTATGTGGCTCACAAAGGCCAAAAATCGCGGGCCCAAATTAGGCAAAGAAAAACAGTCGCCGGTCCAAAGTTTAAAAAAAAAATTAGTCGCCGGTGAAAAGTAAAAAAAATGAAAATTTACAAAACGTACCTTTAACTTTTAACTATTTACAACTTTTTTATATAATAAATTTTATTTATCAAATATATAACACATATCTACCGATTCATTCAGGTCAAAAAATATCAGCGGAAAGATCTTCGAATTGCGAACAAAACGAGCCCAATATTGCAATGCTTCTGACATACGTACGATTTTATAAAAATGTTAAAGTTTAATATATAGAGTTAGGATCAAATGAGAAGTTTTTTAAAATAAGAAGGATAAGAAGTAACTATAATCGCATATCCGAGATGCACCGACTTAAATTAGATGCATCTCTATAATCTTAGATGCATTATAATGCGAGAACTGCGAGAACCTCTTTTAAAATCAAGAAAATACATGTACGTCGTCAATAATCGTAAGAATCCACCCATGTTCTTTTGTATCATCATGAACTCTTCCTCTTCTTTCACAAAAACCTTACACTCTGCCGCAATACTGCCATTGCACGCCTTATAAGAATATACATGCACACCTTCAAAGAAAAAATTTGTATTTTTAATTTTTCATCAAATTCTTTAGAACAAATATATTTTTTTAAACATATTTGTTCTTTTTAGAATATATGTACAGAAATACAATTATTGAAGGCGTACATGTATATTTTTGAAAATTCTCGTAGTTCTCGCACTTAAAATGGTGCTGAAAATAAAAGTATATATATAATTTAGTTAAAATGGTGTAGGTGCTTAAAGTTGTTAAAATGAGAAGCAACAAAAATTGCACAAATGTCACATTTATTTATTAGTTTTTGGTCCGTGTACGAGTTGTTGGTTTGTGTACGAGTTTTGAAGGTTTTGGTTCGTGTACGACCAGTTGGTTCGCTATTTTTACGATTACAAGTTTCTTATGTATCAGTTGTGTATCATAGTTTAACAATTTTTTGTTAATTCAGATTTTACTTGTAAGAGTGTATCATTGAATATGCGAATAAAATGTTTATTTTTATTGATAGTCTTTTGTTAAGCAAAATTATGTATCATATGTATCAGCTATAAATAGTTACGTATCAACTTTTTTAGTGGTTATCTATCAATTTTTATATATAAGATTTAATGTCATGTATCTATTATTAATTAAATCACATGTCAATTAATAGATTCATTAGTTAACATCACTTCTCATTTTAACAACTTTAAGCTACTACACTACAATAACTCTCCCATATATATATATATATATATATATATATATATATATATATATATATATATATATATATATATATATATATATATATGGATTGGATCAAATAGAAAGTCTTATATGATAGAAAGGATAAAAAGGGTTAAAAATGTAACATTTTTTACTTTATTAATATGGGTATTTTGGACATTTAATCACTCTCTTTTTTAATGCTCATTTAAGCCATTTTAATTTGCCTAATGTTACAAGGCATCACATTTAAACTTTTTATTTTGATATCATTTTTTTCACAATTATGTACGTAATATTACTTTTTTTCACAATTTTCATCAAAGTGTTAAAGTTTAAGTATCTTTATGTGTCACTACAAATGTATCAAAATAATAGGTGTGTCACAAAAAATGTGATAAAAAATTTAGTGTGCCAAAAAAAATTTGTGTGTCACAGAAACATTTAGTGTGCCATTACATATGTATCAAAAAAAGTGTCACTACAAATGTACTAAAATTTTAGTGTGTCACTATATATGTATTATGAATGTAATGACACTACAAATGTGTCAAAAAATAGTGTGTCACTACATATATATCATAAAATTTAGTGTTACATTACAAATGTGTCAAAAGATAAAATTTAGTGTTACATTACAAATGTGTCAAAAGATAAAATTTAGTGTGTCATAAAATTTAGTGTTACATTACAAATGTGTCAAAAAATAGTGTGTCACTACATATATATCATAAAATTTAGTGTTACATTACAAATGTGTTAAAAGAAAGGTTTAAAGTTGGTTTGTCATCATAACTATAATTAAGATGCATTAATACTATGACTAAAACAAGGAAAAGAAATATAACAAAATTAATGTATCACCATAAATGTAATAAAGAAAATTAAATGTATGACAATTTAATAAAAAAACAAACGTATGAAATTGGAGAAATTAGTGAAAGACTAACATTTGATTTTCCATATTTACCCTTTATTAATGAATATTTATGTTATTAACATCAAATATTTACTAAAACGCCATCAATAACCTCATCCATTGATCAATTTAAGCTACTAAGATCCAATGATTAGAAACCCTTCTTATCCTTTCTACATTATTTTACATTTCAACCAAAACCAATTCCCTATACATTACATTCTATATATAGAATATATATTATACATATCTATAATATATAATATTTAACAAAATATCTTGTATCATTTGAAGTTTTAAGTAGTATATGTTAAGTGTAGATGTATATTTTGTAAAGTATATGGATTGGTTTATTTATTTTATGTACAATTCAGCTCACATGGATAACATAGGTGAATTTTTATAAAACTTTGAGCATTGGGTATATAAATGGGTTTTGTTGAAGCGTAAATAAGTTTTGGTGGTTCCGGGTATGCCTAAACGTATTTTATCGCGGAACGTAGGGATGGGTTCTAGGGAAAACCATATTTTGCTAGAAAACCTAGAAAACTCAGAAAACCAAACAGATGCCCTAAAAAAACCAAACAGATGCCCTAATTTTTTCAGACAAAAAATTGGTTTTTCAGGCAAATATGGCCTCGATATAATGTCTGTAAAAAACTCAAAAACCAAACAGATGCCCTAATTTTTTCAGGCTATATAAAAGATTTTTTAGGGCATCTGTTTAATTTTTTAGGGCATCTGTTTGGTTTTTTTGGGTTTTTACAGAGAGTAAATCGAGGCCATATTTGCCTGAAAAAACAATTTTTAGCCTGAAAAAATTAGGGCATCTGTTTGGTTTTTTAGGGCATTTGTTTGGTTTTTCTGGGTTTTCCACCGAAATTAGGTTTTCTCATGATCCCATCCCTATATATATATATATATATATATATATATATATATATATATATATATACGACATCCGTTTTATGATGTACAACTATATATATGTATTTTGATAATCGCTACTCGCGTAAATTCTGGTTTTAGTTATTGATGCTATGTGAGGGGAGCATCATTATGATATGATCGGTTTAATTTTGTATATGCTTAAACTATATATACGGTGATACTAATATAAGTAACATCTTTCTTTTCTTTGTAGGGTTATGGATGTACCACCATCACCAGATCGTGTGTTTGATTTTCCTATGGCCGAGCCAGAGCCGCATATCGCATATGATTTCTTTGCCGCTGAGCCGATACCAGGACTCGTCGAGGCGCCCGGTAATATGAACGGGTGGATCGAGGAGGACGTGCCATTATTAGGCGAGATGGGAGTGCCCATGGAGATTGCAGGTGGTGCCGAGCAGGCCGAGTTGGACTTACTCTTTGGTGATGATACTGATGATGATAATGATGGTGAGGATGACTGAGAGGATGATGACGAGTGGTTGATCACCCTAGTGACGCCCCCGAGGGTTACTGTGACTCTCCCGAGTACCTACAAGGTTGGAGGACCGTCTGCTACCATACTCGGGACACTATTCCACACAGAACAACCATTTCCAGACATGACACATGGGACTTCTATGCCACCTTCAGTGATTGGTGATTTTTCGGTGAGGATGGGTAACTTGGAGTACGGGCATGGAGCTTTGGTGAAGAAGATGGGGACAGTGAGCGATGCTCAGGTGGTTGACAGCATTGCAGTGTGAGAGATCTAGCCGAGAGTGGCTACCGTTGAGGGACTAGTGCAAGTTATGGCGTCACAGGCAACGCAGGTGGTGAGCAGGTTGGAGGAGATTGAGACTAAAGTGCAGCAGGTAGAGAGTAGAGTGGACACTCACCCGAGTGGTCATATGGCACTACAGGGACAGGATGTGATCGTTGGACTGAGTCAGCAGGTGCAGACATTGCAGACCTCATTGCATGGAGCTGAGTTGCAGAACCAGCAGTTGCGGACTAGATTGGCCGAGATGGAGAATCGTGAGAGCACTTTGATGTCATACATGCTATGGATGGAGGAGCGTCTTGCAGTTTTGGAGAAGAAGCTTCTAGGAACGCCGCCAGGACCTCAGTAGTCTTGTTGTTTGTTCATCTATGATTTTATCAGTGATTAGGACCATTTTGTATAGCTTCAATAAACTGCTAGTGCCAGTTAGTGAGATCATGCTGCCAGGTGTATTTTTGTTCTCCTTGTAAACACCGCAGCCCTATCTGGATTTGTGTAGAACCTTGTACTAGAAACCTGGAAAAGCCATCGATGTATCTTTGGGAATTATGGATGTATTTTGGGGTGTATACGTGTTACCCCTGGTATTATTATGGAGGCTATGGTTGTTCTTGTTTAAGAACTTTTGTGATTGTACTTGTTGTACCATTAGTAATGTATAGGGGTCGTCGTTACCTCGAGGCGCTTATTGTATTTTAGGAGTAACTCGACTCCGAGTGTTGAGCGGTTTCCGCTAGCGAGTCTTCCGCACATGTATCTCATTTGATTGCTTTTTTATTGATTTAGTGCTTCTTGTACTTGCTATGATCCGTAGTCCCAAACCACCTTAATACCATTTTACAACCCGATGATTTCAAACCATAAACTGTTATGGCAATTAAATACCTACATATGATTAAATAAATGTCACGATGTGAATTGTGTCAGTTTCATCATATAAACCGTTTTACAAAATAAAATAAAATATAAAATGTTTTATATATAATAAAATAAAATACAAAATTTTGTCAATTTTTACAATAAAACAAAACAAAATATATTTACAGAAATTGAACCCTTTGTATATATATATATATATATATATATATATATATATATATATTATGTGTCTACATTAATGGAACATTTTTCGAAACATAAATAAATAATCTCTTTTACTGTGTCAAATGATTTCTTTTCTTTCCAAGAATAACTTTGAGTGTACAATTCATAATAAATTTTGACGAGGACGGACATGTCGTCGTTTGGTCCTCAATTAGGCATAGCCTTGCCAACTATGCATAATTCAGGAAGAACCATGCTATGTCGGATTAATGGTCACCTTTAAAACGTTAGTTTTGGATAAATGTTTGAGTAGGACCTTTCGAAGACAAAGTGTTATTACCTGATGTGTGTTTTCCAAGCTTTAAATTTATAATACTAGAGATACCAATTTTTACTAAAACACAACACTCGGGAAGTATACCCGTTCGTGTATAGTATAGCTTTAGGTAAGTCCAGGTCGTTCCACGGGAATTGAAGTTTTCACAGTTTGTAATTAAGGTGCTAAGGTTAATAAGATTGTCACGGATCAAATTAACCAAGACGAGCATATATCGAATAATACAAATAAAGCAATTAAAAGATGATTCAATCAAATGATTAAGGTATGTTTGTTTAGGCAATGATCACTTAGATAATGAAGTGTTTGGAATAGTGTTTATAAGTTTAGAAAATATAGTTATCACAAGTTATAAATCCTTTCGGCCTTTAAATATAACTAGTGATTATATCGATTAATAACAACAAATCCTTTCGGCCTTTATAAGTTATTATAACCAATATATTAGATAGATTGATTAAACACATATATAAAAGAACCCTTTCGGCCTATTTTCTTATATAAAATATGTTTAACCAATTCAATAAACACATACCCAAACACTCCATATCCAAGATCACATTATGCCAAAAACAAACATAAGAACACTACTCCATAATCAAAGTAACAAAACACATAACATTCATCATGAATTCAGAATACCTCATATTAAAAGAGTTGTAGAAATTATACCATGTTTACAAGATCGACGATTCGACAATTAGTTCTCCCAAACAAAAACTATAATAAAACCCAAGCTATTGATTCTAATCGACCCGAACCCTTAAGGTGCTATCACCACCCTTGAAATTCGTGATTAGATGGTGTGGGGTGATGAGAGAATTGTTGTGGAGGGCTGTGTAAAATGAGAGAAATCCTTTATGGTGGTGATAGTGGTTTGAAGGGGTGTTTGGATCCTTGGTTTGTCAAGCTAAAATCACCAAAAACACCCACTCTAAGTGTTCTAAACGAATTGGAGTTTGTGTGTGTAAGAGATATATAATGAGGTGATTAGGGGCTGTATTTAAGGCTAAAAATGAGCCAAATTGTGCCGCACAAACTTATTTGTGCGCCGCACATAGTGAGTTAATGCACTTAGCATTTAATTGCATTTAATTTTCTCACAGACTTAAAAGTGCACCGCACTTTGGCCAAAACCGCCGCACTTTCTACATATTAAGCAGTTGGCCTTCTTCATGGTTGTAGATAATTTAATTCTTTTTCCGTGGCCGCTTAAATCAACTAAAACAGAGTTCGTATGACCGACTTATGGCCAAAACGGTGAACAGGTGTCGGGAAATCATTAACTTAAGTTATTTCTTCGTTTAAGGTTCAATTCTTCGTGTAATCTTCTGTATTCTTCCACGACAAATACCTAGAACATATAATAGAAAATATACTTGATTAAGTACCAAAAGTTTACGAGAAATGATAAAATAAATGCAAATAACGCCGCCAAAAACATGTATAATTTAGGCGTTATCAAATCCCTTCACACTTAGCTATTGCTTTTGCCCTCACGCACAACCCTCTCACCCCCCCCCCCCCCCTCCCCTCAAAACAGTTCATTTTTATGATGTGGAGAAAAAATCATTTTATCATTAACAAGTGTTTACCAGTTTATAACTTTTCAGGCATAGACATATAATAGAGCACCTCGCATAGGGAAAGTGTTTGTTTTTTAATTCACACGAGTCACTCAGATAGGGTTTTATATTTGTGAAGTCACTCAATTGCACAGAGATAATCTAGGTCTCTACCATATGCTTGTACTAGACACATAAACATGCCCGTTGCGGCGTGAGCACCTAGACAGAAATCTCAAAGAGGCAAAATGTGATAATGATGAGGGTAAATAGCAGATACTTGATTCCATGTGCCAGAACTTTGCCTTATACTTTGAACTTTATTATTATTATTTTTCTCTCTCTTTTTTTTAATAATTTTTTCTCATTCCAGATACTGCGATTACTAAGGCTGACACAAAACTTCTTATTCATCGAGCATATTTTTCTTGCTCTTGGGATACTTTAGGGATCTCAACACAAAAAGCGAGTGCTGTAGATACATGATTACATATGGATTTATTTCACCTCTTATCATACGACTTTGTTCATAAATTAACCTCAATGCGGTCTAGTAAATGATGATCAAGCACAAGTTCTGGAGCTACTAAATTACTGGCCCACTCATATAATTTTATACCAATACCAATGTTCCAAAAAAGGTGACAAAGACCATATGTACACATCCGTAATTATGGAATAGATACACATGATTGCTCATTCCTTAACTCGAACAAGCTAAAGGCATCAATTATCTTGGGTATCATAGATGGGTACCCAAATCCATTAAGATGCTAGAGGCGATCCTTACAATTTAAGTAGGTTGGTTTTTGTGTAGTTAAAATTGTTCTGTTGGGATTTGTCTTAACTAAGCGTATGCTTTTTTAGTTATTTTAAGAAAGGCATATATTATTTTTTATTTTCCAGAAAAAATATCAGTTGAAAGTTTGAAAATTTCTACAAGGCTAACCATGGGAGGGAATGATTAATTTTTCCTATTTGCTTACCCCTCCACACTATAGCTTGAACATTGCACTCAATGAGGAGAACTGATAATTATAGAAAATAGGGAAAATAAGGAAAACGATACTTCCCGGGGGTTCTTTATTTATTGTTGAAATTCTGAAAAATATGGCGCATAACGAATGCAAGCATGTGTATTCTACCAAATGTAATATAATACTCTAATATTTAATGTCTCCAAGTGTAAAATGACAACCACCAATCCAAGCTCCACCTGTTTATTTAATCTGTAAAATAGACACAACTACGAAAACCATAAAATTCCAAAGCGCACTTTCGTAGGCACCACGGTTGCATTTAGCGCATGCAACAAGCCTTTAAACCCCTCGGTGTCCCGAGTGGACGAGTTATAGTCTTGTGAGGGTTTCCAGCGAACACACCCACAAAGTTGAAAATTATTTTGGGTACAGAAATCAAGGTAAGAAACACACCGGCCGAATGCGTGACATACTTAAAGACTGCAAAGTTTTTGTTTTATATATATTTTTTAATTATTATTTACTATTATTATTATTATTATTTTGATTTTAGATACCTTAATAATACGGTTCAAGTGGGAATGATCCACATTTAAACGTTGAGGGTATGGGATTTTTAGTATGTACTCACGGAATGGATATTCATTTGTTTTAACCACTTGATAGTCCCTTTTTGATGTTTTAGTAGGTCTATCTTTTCTGATTTTATTGTTAACGATGATAGGAGGGTGTGGATCTTTTTAAGTCTTCGAAGGATCATCAGACTTTCCACTCCCTGTAAATACGACATTCACTTGCTCGGTGTAAGCTTGAGGAGGAGCTTGTGGTTCAGTCCTATAGGTTTGTTCTGAAGATATGTTTTGAGATTTCGACCACTCATCTATTTTTCTTTCCATCTTTTTAATTTTAAATTGGAAATTCTTTTCATTTTGCATTTATTTTAAAATCATATCCATTAAACATTGTTTTTGAAAAACATATTTGTAACTCTTTGACCATCCAAGAATTTTGTGATTGATTTTTCAAAATCAGTTTTAGATTAAGGTTCTTGGTTAACTGTTTTAGACTCTTTGTTAGGTAAAACACTGGTGGTTTTAAGATCGTCGCTGTCATAGAGTTTCCAATGAACAAATCTCATGCTATGGATATATCTTTTGAAATCTTCGAGATCATTTTTCAGATCATTGTTTAATTCTGTGAGCGATTTCTCATAATCATTAGGATCATGATAGGATTGATGAGAAAACGAATTATGAGAATCTCGGTTTTTATTATCTTCATATTAGATGTAATTGGCTTCATGACGTTCACACATATGTTGTCATCGTTCAGGTGGTTTTTAGAAGCGTTTCTCTCTCTAAGCTCATTGTATTTGTTACGCATATATTGTAATTCTTCTTTTAATCTAATAAATTGAGAATTAATTTTTATTGTTAAAGCTGCCAATTTTTCCATTAATTGAGAATTATCATTATTACTATCACTTTCATCGATGAAGGAAACAGATTTTTGATGATGTTCGTTTTTAGATTTAGTGGACCAATCAAGTTTGAAAAGGACTTTGTCCTTAAGAAATTGAAAAGCTTGATTCGGACTTTTGTAGAGAAAGATTCCTCCGGATGTTACGTCCAGGATTGCCTGAGTAGGTTCGTCTAGACCATGATAGAATATTTGAATAATAACTCCTTTGGTCAGACCATGCCCATGGCATTTTCGAAGCATGCTCTTGAGTCATAACCAAGCGTCGGTTAGACTTTCGCATACGAGTTTGAGAGAATTTGTGATTTAAACGTTAAGTGGGGTTAAATAACGAAGGTGGAAAGAATTTGTTTATAAAATCTCTTCTCATTTGTTCCCACGATGTTATAGACTCTTCATTAAGTTTGTGAAACCAGGTTTCAGCTTCATCGCATAAGGAAAAGGGAAATATCAAAAGCTTAACAGCTTCACTCTGCGTTTCACCGTATCTGAACATATTGCAGATTGCAAGAAATTCACGGATATGGTCATGCGGATCGGCCCGCAGATGACCATCAAACTAATTTCGTGAATCATTTTCAAGTGAGTACTATTGATAACAAAGTTATCATCAACATTGGGTTGAACAATGGCAGAATTAGGAGTCGGTGCTACAATCTTAGCATTTTCCCACATAGGTTGATCATCGGGATCGAGGATTATTATTTCTTGGAGCGGTAAATTTGGTTATGGTTCGACATCCTCTTCAGGTATATTTATGATGATAAATTCATTAACGATAGGATGTTCGGTGGAAGATTTGTGTGATTAGATCTGAAATGATTCTTTTGGATAATTTTAAATTTACAAGACCTTTTTATTAAATTTTGATTTAATTTATAAATTAAACTTACTAGTTTTTTTTCGAAAGATAGGGGATTTATACATACATTAAGCATTTTGCAAAAAGACATATATATATATATATATATATATATAAGGCTAATATGATAATATTCAAAATAAAATAAATTATTTTCATATATTTTTTTTATAATTTTTTATTTTTATAGGCTTATATATATATAATTATATATAGCAAATAAGGATAAAAACATTTTTTTTGAATAGGTACGGCGTGCTTTAGGAAAAGTGCGCCGAATTTTCTGGAAATTTTATGTTTTTTTTCCGAATATTATGATAAACTAGATAATTACAATATACACAAGGTATATAATCAGATAAAATACAATTCCAAATGATTATAGAACCTAAGACTATCAGATTGAGGGTTTTGGTTTTGGTTTTTGAAATAAGATTATGTTTGTGAAAATTTGCAGAAAGTGCGGCGTACTTGGGTAAAGTACAGAGTACTTCCTAGGTTTTCAGGAAAACCGGCGAACAAATAGGATGTGCGGCGTACTTCCTGGAGAAAAATGATTTTTGGTTTCCGTTTGCCAGAAAATGGTACGGCGAGTTTGAAAATTTTGATTTACAAAACAAGTAGACAACTTAACAAGAAACAATTTAGCACCAAAAACAAGCAACAAACTATAATAACTTAAACAATTCCCCGACAACGGTGCCAAAAACATGATGTGTGTTTTCCAAGCTTTAAATTTATAATAACTAGAAATACCGATTTTTACTAAAAACACAACACTCGGGAAGTATACCCGTTAGTGTGTAGTATAGCTTTAGGTAAGTCCCAGTCGTTCCATGGGAATTGAAGTTTTCACAGTTTGTAATTAAGGTGATGAGGTTAATAAGATTGTCACGGATCAAATTAACCAAATCTTGCATATATCGGATATTATAACGAAAGCAATTAAAAGATGATTCAGTCAAATGATTAAGGTATGTTTGTTTAAGCAATGATCACTTAGATAATGATGTGTTTGGAATAGTGTTTATAAATTTTAGAAAATGTAGTTATCACAAGTTATAAATCCTTTCGGCCTTTAAATATAACTAGTAATTATATCAATTAATAACAACAAATCCTTTCGGCCTTTATAAGTTATTATAACCAATATATTAAGTGGAATGATTAAACACATATATAAAAGAACCCTTTCGGCATATATTCTTGTATAAAATATGTTTTACCAATTCAATAAACACATATCCAAACGCTCCATACCCAAGATCACATATTGCCCAAACAAACACAAGATGACTACTCCATGATCAAATAAGTAACAAAACATATAACATTCATCATGAATTCAGTAAAGAATCATATTCATAAGGAATAAACAGATTTTACCAACTTCAAGAGCAAAAGTGATGATTTCACAATTTTCCCAAAGAAAACTAATTATATTTAATGTAAAACCCGGAAATCTGTTGAACAATTCTGTCACAATCGCTTATAGATTCAAATTACACTTCAATGCTACTTCCTTGGATGGATTATAATCTGGAAATTGATGGTGGATATTGGTGGTAGTCGATGGTGGTGATGGTGGTTTGAAGGGTGGTTTGGATCAAAGGTTTTTGAGGCCTTTATCGCCAAAAACACTTTTTCTAAGTGTTCTAAACGAATTGAGGTTTATGTGTGTAAGAGATATGGAATGAGGTGATTAAGGGCTATATTTATAGGCCAAATTTGGCCGCACAAACTTATTTGTGTGCCGTACTTCGTGAGTTAATGCACTTAGCATTTAATTGCATTTAATTTTTCCTCAGACTGAAAAGTGCGCCGCACTTTGGCCAAAACCGCCATACTTTCTACATATTCAGCAGTTGGTCTTTTTCATTATTGTAGATAATTAAATTCTCTTTCCATGGCCGCTTGAATCAACTAAAACGGAGCTTTTGTGACCGAGTTATGGCCAAAACAATGAACAGGTGTCGGGAAATCATTAACTTGACTTATTTCTTCGTTTAAGCTTCAATTCTTCGTGTAATCTTCCGTATTCTTCCATGACACATACCTATAACATATAATAGCAAATATACTTGATGAAGTATCAAAAGTTCATGAGAAATAATAAAATAATACAAATAACGCCGCCGAAAACATGTATAATTTAGGGGTTATCAAAGACCCAACAAGTCCTCGGGAAATACTTCAGGAAAATCTTGAATGATCGGTACATCCTCAAGTTACTTCCTCTTTGACTTGTCCTTAGTATTCTTTGTAGTAACATGTGCCAAAAAGACATGACATCCTTTTAGAATGTACTTCTGTGTTTTAGTGCACGAGATGATGTTCAAGCGAGTCTCGTTTCCCCGGTCGCTTTCGTCACCACAAACAATCAACGCTTCATTTCCCCAGAGAATACAAATGATTTTCTCGGCACAAACAATGACAGCTTAGTACTTTGCCAACCAATCCATACCAATTATGACGTCAAAACTACCAAGTTCTACGGGCATTAAGTGGATATTGAATGGATGATTTAAGAAGTTTAATGTACAACCCTGAATGATAGTGTTTATTCTAATTATTTTCCCGTTGGCTAGTTCAACATTGTAATAATGGTCTAATGTAGTTGGTGTGATATCAATTTGGGCGCTAAATGCAGTAGACACAAAACTCCTATCGGCACCAGTGTCAAATAGGATATAAGCATAGCGGCTGTTTAGAAGGAACGTACCCGCAATGATATTTGAGTTCGGGTTTGTACTTGCATTGCCCACCACATATACTTTTGTTAGAGCATTGCCATTTCTACCTTGATTACCACAGTTGTTGTTCTTCACCTTTAGACACTCCCTTTTGAAATGTCTTTGGGCTCCGCACTCAAAGCAAGTAGCTTTCTAACCTGCCTAGTGCCCCTTTGGTTGTTAGCAGTATTGGCATTTGCAGGACTCCTACAGTCACGGGCCAGATGGCCAACTCTGTTTCACTTGTGGCATTTGGGAGAACACGGACCATCATGGTGATAGTTGCATTTAGAGCACATAGGTTTAGATCTTCCATAAGGTTTCTTCTCACCCGTCCCTGCAATATAAGCCCGTGCCACATTATGCCTTTTGGGAGGTTTCTACTGGTTTTGATTGTTCCTAGAAGTGTCATCAAACTTTCTCTTGTTTTTAGCCTGACGTTCAGTAAAGGTGCTGATCTTCTTGTCCATCATTTCAGTTGCAAATTCAATTGCATCCTGCATGGTCTTTGACTTAGATGCCATCACACTTCCGTGAATCATGTCAGGAAAACCACCGACATACTTCTCGATCTTATCCGACTCTTCAGGAAACATCCTAACACACATCAATGCCAGTTCCTAAAAACGTTGGTTATAGCCTACCACATCGGTACCTTTAACCTTCATATTTCACATCACAACCTCAAGCTTCTTAATCTCTCCCTTGGGTAGTACTTGTTGGTCATCATCTTTTTCAGGTTTGTCCAAGTCATTGCATATGCAACATCGTGACCAACAGTCCTAACGTGGGAGTTCCACTATGTTAGAGCACTTCCAAGAAGAGTACAAGTGGCAAACTTGATTTGGTTTTCCACAGTGCAGTTGCTTATACGGAACACAGTTTCCATTCTTTTAAACCACTGAGTCAACTCGACAACTCCTTTAGTACCCTTGAAATTTAGGGGTTGGCATTTCATGAAGTCTGGGTAAGTGTACTCTCTAGTTCTGTCCTTCTAACACATGTTCCTGAATCATGGCTATCTTTGCCATTTCTGCTTTTGGCTGCATCACGTTCTACCAACACATCGGCAACTCCTTAGGCAATTAGTGTTTAAAGTTAAGCATTAGTTATAGGGGCAGTGGTGGTGGTTGTTGTGGCTGGTGATGATCTTGTGGTTCTTTTCTTTGGTGCCATTTTCTTCAAAATCACACGAAAATATAATACCCGTTAGATTTCATACAATCATAACCGTGACATGACATATACACAATAAATAAACTAAGATCACATCACATAGTGAAATATACAACTGCATTAAAGTTAACAATGGTGTAGCAAAATCGACATTCATTCATAATAAATTCGATTACAGACATGACATAATACATCCATTCCATATATAATCTAGAAAACATACATGACCGGTTCGGTTACAAAATAATCACTACCATTAGGTTACAAGATGAAAATACAACATAAAGCCTTACTAGCCGGGAGTTACCCGTAATACTTAGTAGGTTATACAATATAGGTAAGACATGACCAGATCTAAGAACTACTACCGGCCTCCTCCGATACATCATGATGTATTGGATCCCTAGCAGGTCTCTGCTAACTCTGTAGTGCTACCATATGAGTCTGCAATGTCCTCAGTAGAGTCAGTGCCTGTATGAGCTGTGTCTGTCGTCTGCGGTCTGCTGCCTGCAAATCTTTAATCTTAATTTGTTGTGCTAAAATCGTAGTCCATAGTGCTCTAACCTCATAACGTGTCGTATCACTAGCATCCATAGACTGTGCCCATGCCTCTTGGGCAGCTCTGGCCTCACCCTCCATCAGTCTAGCCGTGCGACCATAGGAGCACTTATCTCTACGTAGCAAGTTGAGCTGACCGCTCATCACCAATCTATCATCCTGTGCATAGTCAAGTCTCCTATAAATCTCATCTGTATCTTGCCTAACAGTAGTGACAAAATCTGTGATCCTCTTACCCAACGCTGCCACATCAGTCGCTAGTATCTCCTCTGCAATCTCATCTGGATCCTCCCAAAACTTAGTAATCTCGTAACCTATCTCCTTATCCATGTCACGCCTAATCTCAGCATCCAGAGTGCCAACAAAACCATAATCTGCTCTAAAGCCTCTAGTAGGCCTAGCAGTAGGAGCAGATGAGCTCTCCTCGATCTCATATCTGGGACCAGGAGTAATGCACAACCACTTTTGAGGCGGTAACATAACCTCAAGAACATCCGCT
Organism: Tanacetum coccineum; assembly: GCA_026074375.1. Classification (NCBI taxonomy): domain Eukaryota; kingdom Viridiplantae; phylum Streptophyta; class Magnoliopsida; order Asterales; family Asteraceae; genus Tanacetum; species Tanacetum coccineum. The sequence continues at coordinate 25,050 of BQNB010015649.1, forward strand.
CTACAGTCAGTAGAGGGTAGAAGTAAAGGTGGTGATGATGTAGGTAATGATATAGGTAAAAGTGGCGGTGTCCCTGATGGTGGTGTCCCTGGTGGTAGTGTCTCTGATCAAGGTGCTAGGATGTAGGTGGATGGTGCGGAAGCTCTCATCAGAACCATGGATGCTCTGGTGTGTGGAAGCACAATAGGTGGTGGTAGTAGTAGTGGATGGAAAGTAGATGGTGACTCAGCTCTCAACCGGATCATAGCAGCTCTGTAACCTAATGGATGAGTAGGACTAATGGGTAGTGGTGATGGTGGAGGTGATGGTAATGGTAATGTAGCGGCAACTACAACAATTAGTGCCCCGATAGATGCTGCTATAGGAGGCTGTGGTCGGACGGTCATCCGTGCCCTACGGGTACCAGTCTGAGGTGGTGGGACGGAGTCGGCCGGAGCTAGGTGCTCCTCCTCCTCTTCCTCATCCTCGCCCTCGTCCTCCTCCTTGTCATCAGCATCGTCTCCGAAGGACTCCTCCTCCTCCTTATCATCATCATTAGCATCGTCTCAGAGGGACTCCTCATCCTCCATCCTCATATCTATGTCAGCGGGGATAATCAGCTGGATCCTCCTAAGGATCCTCATCATCCTCCTCCGAATCCTCATTCGGGATCGGACTCAGTCTTTTAACAGATGGAGTCAGTAGTGGGTGAGATCGGGATCAGACTTAGTAATATAACCCGGTGAGTCAACAGTCGGTGAGACGGCAGTAGGCAGTGGCTGCTCCTCAGTTGGAAACACATCATCCTCGAGTGGCATAAACTCTGGGTATGCAGGCTCCGGAACATATGGTACATAGACAGGTGAAGGTGGGTGCTCAGGACCGGGAACGTAATCAGTAGATGGTGGGTGCATCGGTAGTGCGTCATATCCGTAGACCACAACTTCAGGAGAGCCTACGTCTGATGGTTCCTCGTAGTCGCTGGATATCGATGTGTAGGTGAACGTGGAATGCTCTAAATCCGACATGACAAAATATGTGACAATAAAAAGTAGCTTATATAAGTATTAATATAAGACTCTTATCGTAATATACGTAATATATATTATAAACACGTATATCAATCATGAATGGATCTTTTTTAACCAACTAATGCAACAACTAGTGAGTGTATGTCCCATGAAAACCCCTTTGTATGAATGCAATGTTTGAACACGGTTATAGTCCAAGTAAAAACATTTGACCTGGTTCTCTATAACCTTGGCTCTAGATACCAATCTGTAACACCTCCAAATTGGGTCGCAGCGGAATATGGGTTATGGGAGTGTTACTTCATAGATCAATAGCACAAGATGTATATGAGAATGACCTCAAAAAGAGTCGTAAAACTGATACATTGGATTTAAAGAAATTATTTATTACAAAAGCCCATAGCTTTACTTGTTCATTGTTCAAAAGGTAAAGATTCTAGCACATAACAAATATTTCCCTAAAATGTAATGCAACTAAATCTTTAATGCACATGACTTCCAAAATATGACACCAATGTATCCCATGTCTTGTACCTCATTGACCTCCTAAGAAAACATGCTTTGAAACGTCAACAATAATGTTGGTGAATTCATAGGTTTGTAAAATGTATAATGTGGGACCACAAGATTTTCCAAGTGTGTGATAATGCAACATATGCAAACATCACAAAAATGTAATTACGTTTCCCTAAGCTCATGACACTGAAGCTCAACATATATGAATTGCAATATAAATTTGCCAACATTGCCCTTGATGATGTTCTAACCCGCAACATCCCAAATCCGACATGGTATACGTTCGTTGTCCGGCAAACCGGCACAGTGAGCGCTACTTACCCGAACGGGGAGGTCAATCCCAAATAGATCTATTTATAACATTCGCGCTTACCCAGTAATTGACAGTTTATGATAATGGGATCTGATGTGTGCTAAAACATACATCGTTTATACCTCGAAAAACACTAATAATCAGACTAATAACACAAAAAATGCTTAATTATATTGCAAATAAGTTTTTTTGGTGTTTTTTATGTCTTGCAGGTACCAAGGATTGAAATAAATGCAAAAACAGGTATTTTTGGGTTTGTTTCGATCGAGTTTACTTATTATTCAAGATCAAGACAAAGTCGGAAAAATTCCCTGAGCATGCCATTGGAAAGAGCATGAAATTTCAAGTCCAACGGTGCCTTCGTCATTTATTGGGCCAGCCCGTTACCCTTTATATAGGCCGGGGCAGCCCATACATAGCATAAAGCCCAAGACTGCAAGCAGTCCAACCTTATTCAAGTGAAATTCGGCCCATTAAAGAGCCTAAGCCCAACACCTAATTCAAATATAAATTTGAAGAATGAATGTATAGTATGGCACGTGACCCCCATTTATGAAATTAAATCCAAAAGTATCACGTGCTTCCCCACTATCCAAATGAGGGCGAATCAAATTCTGACACGTGGTTGAGTTTTAAATCATATATCTTTGCAAGATTGAGAAATGAGGGAATATGTGTGCGTTTATTTTACGCAGCTAGAGGCCACGTGGAAGCACTAGAATGGTAGATCCAGCTGACGCATGCGAGGTATCAGCCAATAATTGGCACTTATGACCCGACTCTGTTGAAAAGACGTATCTACCCCTCCTTTTTACTCTAAGACGCGTTTTGGCTGCTGGAATGGACGAAAATGCCCCTGCACCTCTTTTCCTATTTAAAGACTCTCGCATCAGGCATTGGGGGGTATTAGTTGAAGAGTAGTTTTTAGTTTAGTTTTTGAAAAATGTTAGTTTAGCTAAAATTTCAGCTTATTGCTTATTTTGTATGTCTTTTAGCTTATTTGAAATTTTGTAAAAGCTTTTCCTTTAGCTTATCCTACTCAGATCTTTTTAATATAAGTTATGGTTTGAAGTTCGTTTTTTTAAAGCTACCTTATTGTCACATCTCTTTTCTTTAACTTTTCTTATCCAAATAGCTTATTTGATAAGCTGATATGCTATAGCTTATTTTCTGTTTAAAACAAGTAGTTTGTTTTGGCTTATTTTCTTTCGAACTCCTTTTTCTCTTAACTCGATTCGAACATCAATAAGGTGCGAGTTTTTATACTCGGCTTATTTTTGAAATAAGCCTTTGACACTTTATTAGTTTCGAGAACTTATTGTTGGTTACCTAGCTTATTATTCTTAGCTTAAACTTTTCCTATAAATCCTAAAATCATTTACAAGTTTTCTGTTGGTTATTTAGTTTCTAATTCCATTTGTTAGCTAAAATTCGATTTCTAAATGGGCTTTTGTTTGGGCTAGGTTTGTTTAGGACCCAATAAGGTTTAGAAGTAGATTTACAACAGATTTGCAAAAATTTGAGTTTATAACAGTTTACTATTTTTGTAGTTGATTAAAAGTTTTAAATAATTTTCAAAAATAAAAAAATTAGTTTAGCTTATATAGATTTATAAAATCTAGTTTACATATTTTATTGTTTAACCCTTTCTTGTTTTATGATGGATCGGTCTACTCAGGAGGTGTGGAGCTTATGGGTTCAATAAGCTAGATTGAATTTGATTATTTACTTTAGCTTATTAAATCGGGCGGTAGTAGTATTTTTCGTAGCTTGGATTCGGTTCTCTCTTCTTTCTCTTTTCTTTATTAATTTGTGTAGATTTATTTAGCTTATTATGTCTATTGCTTATTTGATTGCTAGTATGAGTAGTGAGTAGTTTTCTTACATGCTTGTTAGGTGATTTGGTGTTTGATGAATTAAGTGTGGAATTTTAATAAGAAAAAGTTGATTAGTGATTTTCGGATTACTTAGATTAGTGTTTTGGTTATTCAAGTGGGCAAAAGCCGAGAGAATAACTAGGCATTGATTTAGTAATTAATATCTTGATTAAGAATTGTTTTCAATAAAAACCAACGTTGTGAGAAGATAATTTATTTGACGGATATTGATTCATCAATTTGAGCTTAAATATATAATTTATTTCACACTTAAGGATCTAAACGCCTCACTTGACAAGCATGTCCTTTTATTCATATATCTCTTAGATTATTTGCTTTGCTTATTATTATTTAGTATAATCTAGTCGTTTATTATTTTAAAAGTAGTTTAATCCCAAAAATAAAAATTAAAAGATATTCAAGCATTAAAAAGAGATTTATAACGTGATTTTCAAATTCGACTCTCATCGTGGACACGACCTCGGGTGATAAGATTTATACCTTTCCTAAGGTAGTTATTCTATCTACTTGGGAATATTATTACCGACTCGTTTCGCACGAATCAGGCTCAATGGGTTATCGCTACTTAGGCAAACACGTAATCATAATGTAAAAATGTCCACTTCTGTCCAATTATAAAATAATGCATATTTCTCACCCCAAAACTTGTAAATCATTATAAATGTAAAACGTGGGGCTATGAACTCACCTTGAGTGAATGAATCAACAAAGTAAATCACATAATGAAAATGCGTCACCCAAGTGTCAGGATGCAACCTAATTAATTATAGGTCGTATGAGTACTAAGTACTTTGAATAACTAATACCATATACAATTCTATATAGCTACATCACCATCTAATTGTATTTGTGAAATAATATTTATAAAGTTAAAATGTTTATAAATATTTCTTAAGTAAAAATGTCATAAATTTCTCGTTTTGTACGTTCTTTATGTCCACACTTTCGTATTAAAAAGATATATCAAATATTACATTTTAATATTTTTAACTCTCTGATGAACAGTGATTTTAACTGTTCATGCACTTTATAAATTTATAAAATAAATTTAATTATCGAAATCTCGTAAAAGTCATATCTTATTCGTTTTAACTCCGATTTTAGTGATTCTTTCAAGCACGTCCTCGTAATTATAAATTCTATCTAATCAAATTTTCCAAAATGTTTCTGTAATGAATAGTAATTTATTTTTATAAAAGTATTTATTATCGTAAATTTGCAAATGACGTATTTTCTTCGTTATAGCTCGGATTTTTGAGTTCTCTATATGCCTACGATCGTCATAACATGTAGTATTCTAATAAAATATAAAATAAATATCTTATTTTCGAATTTAAAACAGAAACTTTTGATCATTTGGTTAAAATGTTTATAAAAATTGTTTTTATAAGTTTTTAGTTTAGTTAATTTGTTACAAGTCTTCTACCACACTTTGTACTACAAGTCTCATGTATCTTAGGTTCTTTAGTCCATCATTTGTCCAATAATATCAAGTCCTTACTTTTATTAATTTATAAACTTTAATAAACAAACTTTTAAACAACTAATTTATATATACTTCTAAAAATTAATCCACACTTGTATAATGTATATACCTTCATTCCAACTTGTTTTTAACATCAATATAACATATGAAAAAGTATTTCAAACCATGATCAAGTGTAAAAATCCATTTCACATCTTAGTATATATCCTAGATGGTGATTTAATACATAGACATTATATACACATAAAATCACAAATGTAAAGAGTGTAGGGTTTTTATATGACCATAAGATGATGTAGGATGAAGAGTAACAAGTTCTAAACCCTAGTTTAGAATCAAAACCCATGCTTCCAAGACTAGAAAACCCTAATTTACTAAGAAACCCTAATCTTAAACCTTCTTGATTAAACCCTTGCAAATGTTAAAACAATCCTTCAATACACCTTAGAATATCTTATGTATGATGCTAGAACACTTGAATACTTGCTAAGAAAATTTGTATGGATGTTTTGTTGGTGTTGCTTTGAGCCGTGGGCTAAGGATAGCCAAGAGAGAGTTTTGTGTGAAGTTTTGCTTAAGGAAAATGTGTATGTGTGTTATCTACAAGTCTTGCATGTATTTATATACTAATGAGCTAGTCAAGAACACTATTAAAGGCTAGTCCAAGTTCCTAGTAATCTTGACCAAGATCATGAGAAAAACAAGGGGAGGGAATTAAGGAGAATAGTCGTCAAAAATACTAGTCATGGTTAGGTTATAATGAATTCTAGTGTTGTACAAAGTCCTTAGTTGGTTCAATTGTGTGCTCTTGGTCCCCTAGGGAGTTCATTGTGTTCGAATTTTAGGGGGGGGGGACTAGTTGAGTCTTTGATATTTTGTGGTGATATTCTAGTATAACTTGAAGTTTTAGGATGTGTAAGTTAAGTGTAGGAATGAATACTTGTATTGTGTAGGTTTTGGTTTGGTTCTTATATGTAAAATTCGGTTACAATGATAAATTGGGTGATGTTTTATAAAACTTTGAGTATTGGGTATAATAATGGGTATTTGTTGAAGCGTAGATAAGTTTTGGTGGTTTCGTGAATGCCTAAATGTATTTTATCGCGAAACGTAAACACTTTACGTAACCAATAAAAATAAAATGTGCAAAGTTAATAATTATCCTCCAAATAATTATCTAACACTTGCTTGACGTAAACTTTTAATTGTTTGATGCCCGTTTACGTTGAATGATAATTTTTAGTTTACGCGATTTAACTTAACGATTAAAATTAAAAGCAAACGCGTACGAGACTAAAGATAAATAGTGAAATAAATGACATCGTAAAATGACCTAAAAACACAGGGTGTTATAGTCTTCCCCCATTAAACGAGCCTTGTCCCCAAGGCTTAAGATGCGTCACTTGACGACGGTGCGGTTTTTTTGAAGAGATGTGGATACTTCTTTTGAAATGATCCTCACATTCCCATGTAAACTCAGGACCTCTCCTAATGTTCCATCGAACCTTAATGATTGGAATATGGCTTTGTTTCAATTGTTTAACTTCATGATCCATGATTTCTACTGGTTCCTCGGTAAAATAAAGCTTGTCATCAATATGAAGTCCATCCAACGGAATGGCTAATGGTTCGTCGGCCCATTGCATTAGTAAGTTGGATACTGAAATGTATTGTGAACTAGGTCACCTTTTGAGAAGCTCAAGCATGTAGCATCGTTCTTACCTTAGCCAACAACCTTGAAGGTGAAATATGGGGTGTCGCTAGCTTCCCCGTATGCCAAAGCGTACTTACTCCTTTCCAAGGAGAAACCTTAAAGCATTTAACTCAATCTCCTCGACTCGCCCCTCTCTCCCTCCCTCCCCCCCCCCCCCACCCCCCATCTAGGCTTACTCTTTAAATCGGGTAGCTCTTTTGTCGATCATGAGCGGCTTGAAATCTTGACAGATCCTGAATCCGCCCTCCCCACCCCCCCCACTCTCTTGTGTCTCTAGAAACTATTTCTTGGCACCGGTCCCCCGAGTTTTGAAACTTCTCAAACCTCGGCCCTCCACCTCAACAGTGATGCTCGCGGCAATTTTTCGATTGTATCTAAGAGAGAGAGATAGACAGAATTGGTGCAACTTAGACTGCTAGAATGATAAACATATTTGATTATGAAAAAATCGACCAAGGCAAATTTTACACACTCCAATAACCATCTCACCAAGTGATTACCACGCAAAGCACGTAGCATATCCTCAAGAGTTTAGATAGTCATGTTGCTTTGTCCATCAGTTTGCGGATGGCATGCAATACTCATATCTAAATTCTCGCAACACTCTCGCGCCTTCTGAAAGCGCTCTCTCACTCTAGAAATTTGAGCGAACTAGGGTAGTAATCACAATTGTTTGAGCTCCCCTCGGTACGCGGCCATGCACCTCTGTAACTACTCTTTATAGGTACAGTCGTGACAATCTTTCTATGGGTTAAGTTGCCCTCATGGTACAAATGATTCGATTTTAGTAAGCGCGGCTGTCACTACTCGCCTGTGTGTGGCGCGCTCATAACCGCTGCGCTCTCGGATTAGGATGTTTCTTAACAAACTCTCGCCATCATGATTTTATCCCACTTCCATTGAGGTAATCCGGGTTGCACCAAAAAACCAATTTCCTTTAGTGTTCAGCACGCGCGCACTTAGCCATGTCAACTATTTGCTAAATTAGGTGGGATGTCGGCTTCATATTGTGGCACCATTATAGCTTCTTAATGTCTTGATCACATTTATCGAACACCCGAATGGATAGAGATTTTTGACTTGTGGGACTCGTGCATGATCACAGTCTTAAATCTACATGACTTGGTAACCAATTCCGCATTTACTCGCTTAGAGTTCTGTCGGCGCGGGGTTCTAACTTTTCCTTCGGTATATCCTTCTTGATCATACCTCCTACATCTTCCTTTTTGAAATTCTCTAGTTTCTGTGCCTTTATTTGAGCTTTCAGAATTTGATTGGGGAGATTCAATCCTACAGATCACGACTACTCGCGCGCGCAGTGACCGTAATGGCTATTCGTTCTTTCGGATTAAGCACAGGCCAACTAGTTTGCCTTCCCTAGGTGGTAATGTATTTCATAATCGTAATCGCTGAGCAACTCTAACCAATGGCGTTGCCAGCATGTTCAATCCTTTTGATCATGAATGTGTTGTATAATCTTGTGATTCTATGAACACGTAAACCCACTGGTTCCGTACAAAAGTTGTATCTCTAATGTTTTTAGAGCAAAACACTACCGATTTAAGTTCGAATTTATGACGCGCGAGAAATTGTTCGCACTCTAGAGAGATGTGTTTATATTTTCGCCGCGCGCTCGCGCATAATGATCTGACTCAATTTATGCGAAGCTCATATTAGACACAACTCTCGCCTCACGCTCGCACGCTCTCCGGTTAGAAACATACAAGTTCGACCTCTCTTCTTTTCCTCACTCCCCCCCCCCCCCTTATTCTGTATTTAGAGAGACCGACACTTTCTGTCCCCCTAATAACTACCCCCCTTACAACCCGCCGCCCAGCAAGAGAGAGAGTGTGTGTGATGTGTTGTGATGACTTCATACCGGTTATGTACATGCACTTATGATCCCGCTAATTGAATAATTCATCGAGAAAAATTTTACGCTATGTTTTGGAACTTAGAATCGGTTAGTGTTTGCTCTAAAAATTTAGAGATTACTATTTGTACGGAAAGGAACCAAGTGTTCGGAGAAGATGTTCATAGGATCACAAGATTAAACAACACATTCATGATCCCAAAAAGGAGTTTCGTCCCTCCCCTCTCCTCTCCCCCCACTCCTCAAAAAAAGCAGAGTAAACCCTAAACTCTCCCCCCTCTCCGCCAAATAAAAAAATGACATCCCTCCATCCCCTCTCCTCGTTATTCCCGCTCCCGATCCGCTAAAATAATTTAATAGTATTTGAACATGAGGCAACGTCAATGGTTAGAGTTGCACACGAGATTACGATTATCGCTCTCCATTCGTACTCACCAAGGGCAAGCAATGTAGTGTCCGATGCTAAAGAGTCTCCTTCCGTCCTACAAAGAACGGAATAAGCCTTTACGGCGTTTCGACCTTTAGTCGTGACTATTCGGGCTCTGTAATGCTCCCCATCTCTCCACCCATTCTACCTGAAGCTCAAATAAAAAGAAAGAGGGGACCATGAAACTATAGAATTTCAAAAAGGAAGATGTAGGAGGTTTTTTTAATTATGTTCAAGAAGATTCTATACGGTAGGGAAAAGTTATGAACCCCGCGACAGACAGACTCTATGCTTAAATGGCAGGGAATTGGTTACATGTCATTGGTGATTGAAGGGACTGGTGAATCATGCACGAGTCCCTCAATGTAAAATATCTATCAATTTCGGGTTTCGATAAAATGTTATCAAGACATGTAAGAAGCTATTTGGTGGCCCCTATATGAAGGCCGACATCGCACCTATTGTTAGTCAAAATGATTGACATTGTGTTTTTTTCAGGTCTAAGGCTGAACACTAAAGGAAATTGGGTTTTTTTGGTGCAACCCGGGAGATACCTCAATGGAATGGGTTATATCATGATGGATTGTGTTAAGAAAATTCCTAAGTCGTTTACAAAGGTATATGGACACCATTTTGGGTGATTTGTGAATAATCGACTTACAAAATTGTAATCTTTTTTGTACCAATGAAGGAATAGATCCCATAGAATGATTTGGCAAGAATGTACCTGAAAGAAGGTAGTTTAGAGGCATGGAATACCTGTCTCAAACATTTGTTGATTACGAACCTAGGTTCGCTGATCCAAATTTCTAGAGGTAACTTCAGAGGCTTTGGGTTATGAATTTAGATTTGTGTTTGAATGCATCCGCAAAACTGATGTGACATAAAGCAACATGATATCTAAATCTTGAGATATATATGGCTACGTGCTTTGGTGATAGAATTTGGGAATGGTTGTGTTAACATTTGCCTGGTCGATTTTTATTTTATTAAAACAATAGTAATAGTGCTAGCATCAAGGTTGCACAATTTGAATAGATCTTTAAACTCGAAAGTGTCGTCGGCCTTTGTTTTTTTGTTGGGGCCGAGGTTGGGAGAGTTCAACTCATACGGTCCAGAAATACGTTCAAGAGACGACAGAGAAGCGTCATTCAGATCAAGCAAAGATTTAAGCACGCTCAATGATCGACAAAAGAGCTAACGCCGATTTAAAGCGGGTAAAAGCCAATGGAATTTCAAGTTGGAGATAGAGTTATGCTTAAGGTTTCTCCTTGGAAAGGAGTAGTACGCTTTGGCATACGGGGGAAGCTAAACCCCATATATGTTAGACCTTTCAAGGTGTTGGCTAAGGTTAGAACCGTTGCTTACATGCTTGAGTATAACAAGTTAAGTGATCAAAGAAAAGGGTTTGGAAGAAGGATTTAGATCTGAGAAAAACTTTGTGCAAAAGGGTCAAAAACAATATGGGAACAGTCTACTATTTATAGGCAAAAATAAATAAATAAATAAATTTTGCGCGACCCCCTAATCTCCCAAAGGAGGACCCCTAATCGATAAGGAGGCCGCCCAGTCTATAAGGGGGCCGCCACCTGTAGAACGCTCATGTTTTTGTCCTTTTGCGAGGAAATGTTTTTTAGTGCAGGTTTTTCTGATTTAGGGAAAAAATCTAATTTCAAATATATATTTGAATAAAACATTTCTGTTAATTATAATTTTTTTTTGTCTAATTTACTTTTGTAAAAATGTTTTGTTATATAACACCCCATGTTTTCAGTTCATTTTACGACGTCATCTATTTCACTATTTATTTTTAGTCTCGTACGCGTTTGCCTCATGTTTAATCGTTAAGTTAAATCGCGTAAGCTAAAAATTACCATTCAACGTAAACGAGCATCAAACAATTAAAAGTTTACGTCAAGCAAGTGTTAGATAATTATTTGAAGGATAATTATTAACTTTGCACATTTTATTTTTATTGGTTACATAAAGTGTTTACGTTTCGCGATAAAATACATTTAGGCATACTCAGAACCACAAAAATTTATCTTGTTAGGAATACAAAATTTCTAGAAAAGTCTTGGTCACTTCATAGATATCGGTAGTTAGCTCGTCAAGTTAATATTTGGAAACTTACTTAGGTAGTTAGACCAAGGCCCATGGATAAGTCCATTAAGCCAAGGCCCATCCGCCCATTGTAAGTATATATACACCTCTCCATGCTTTGGAAAGGTGGTTGGTTGGTTTTATTTCTCATATAGTTCAACAAGTATTTTCTCTCTCATCTTTCTCTCACTAAAACCTTCCTCCCAAAGTCTTTCTTTATCTAACATTTCTTGCTAAATATTTCATGTATGTGTTAAGTGATTATAGCTATTCTACAATTGGTATCAAGAGCCATAGAGTGGTGTGCTTAGATTTTGTGTTTACTTATTTTGGTTCGTGAGTTTTTCTTCAAAAAATGCCTCATCTTTTGATTTTTTCTTAGTTTTTAAGCTTAAAATCCACACTAAAGGATCATCTACATAGGTAGCTTTGATCTAGTATCCTTGGATATATATATGTGTGCTTAGATTCATTGAAAAATCTCTTAGTTTTTTTTTCATTTGTGTTCATAAGCTTTATAAAGGTCAAAATCTTGATTTTAATTTTTTCGGCTTAAAAACTTTAAAGTTTTCATTTTTCTTGTCCCTATAGGCTTAGTAACACTTTTGGTACAAAAATTTTCAGAAAACAATAGTCAAAAACGTGTCTTTTTGAGCTTTAAATAAGTAGGTTTCGTGAGTACCGATCTAGTTATTCACAGTGAGTACTGGTCTAGTTATTTTCAGTAAGTTACCAGATTTGATTATTCTCAGTGGGAGTACTGTGTTGTTAATTTTTCAGTGATTAAACGAACTTGTTACGTTTAATTAGGTATGCGATCTAGTTACTTTTCAGTAAGTATCGATCTAGTTATTCACAATGAGTACCGATCTAGTTATTTTTTAGTGATAACCGAACTAGTTAGTTTTTAGTGAGTACCGATCTAGTTATTTTTTCACTGAGTACCGATCTAGTTATTTTTCAGTGAGTACCGATCTAGTTATTCACAGTGAGAACCGATCTAGTATTTTTCAATGATAACCGAACTAGTCAGTTTTTTTTTAGATAACCGATCTAGTCATTTTTCAAGTGACAACCGATCTAGTTATTCTTAAAGACCACCAAACTAGTCAAGTGATTCGTTCAATAATATATATATATAATATATAAGCAAACACTCAACCAATTGCCTTTAGCCAAGGATTGGTTATGATTTCACAAAAATTAAAGTATATATGTTTCGGAGTACTGATTACCGGGTCGTATATGTACCCAACGATCAGGCTTGAATGGTAAAAATCGAAATGACGAATGTAATCGATGATGTTTGAAATGGAATGATGATTGATGATTTTTCTATTTCTATGTAATCAAAAATGCAAATCCGATATAAATTTAAACCTAAAAACGAAAGCTAGAATAGATTCAAATCTAAATACAGAAACGTGAGTAGATACGAGGGGTCAAAATCTAAATTTACAATTTTAACACCTAGAACTAATTTTTAAACTAAAAATAGATTTACTTGACTAATATACGAAAGTTTATAAAAAAACTAGATATAAAACGGAGTTGTTTTGCTTGCAAAAAAACGAAGTCAAAAGGAAGAACGGGAACGAAATCCCGTTCTTAAAAAATGAACTTTTGGAATAAAATTGACCCTACACAAAAACTGATATTTTTTCCATTGTAACTTTATGAAATTATAAATTTTTTCAAAAATTATAGTTTAATTTTCTGTTTATTATTTTGATTGTTTATGTATTTGTTCTAAACTTTTAATGAAATTAAATATTAAAAAATACTAAATGATTATAAAAAATTTGAATAATATTTACACATTATTTAGTTAAGGGATAACAGTCCTAGGAAAATAGAAAAACTTCACAGCCTAAATCATATAAGCTGGGATATAAGCTCTAAATCAGCTTATATGGCTAATGGGCAACAAAGCCCGTATATAGCCCTTATATAATTAAATCCAACAAACCACTTATCGGATGAGCTTATTGTAGCACAGCGGTAGTGGTGTTGGGTTTATAAGGGTTGAGGCTTGTTGAGGTCGGGGGTTCGAGCCCCGACTCACCCCTGGCTTCCAAACTTCCCCTTTATTTTTAAAAAAAAAAAATTTACAAACTTGTACAAGACACAAAAACAAGCACTTTTCACAACTATGACTTTTTATGAAAGCTTATAAATAAGCTGTAAATAGCACTTAAAGCAGACAGAATAGCTTATTAAGCTAAATGGCTTATATTCTACTTATTTCTTTTTCTGTAGATCCCGCATCTGTGGTTAGCTACATAGAATGCAAATAAGCTAGAAAATAAGGCTAAGCTAATCCTAATAAGCTAAAGCTAACCTAAATAAGCAAATTAGAAAGGGAATTGAGCTGTAAAAAACTTAATTAGCTACTGACACAAGTATGAGTGCAAAACAGACAAAGGGGCACCTTGAGGCTTATTTTTAAGCACTCAAAAGGGGGTCCTAAGCTTAAAGCTTGCAGGGTCTTAAAGATTAGCTTATAATATTCATTCCTAAAAGTGCAAAAAAGATTAAAGTTTTAGTCATAAATTAAGCCAAGGGAAAAAGGTGCACTTGTGTTCTTGTATTGTGCCTATTGGCTTATTTTGGCTCCAGGGCATAATCAAAGCCAAACAGCCCTAAAGGCAACTTTGGGGCTAAAATTTTTAGCTAGCTACATGAAAATTAAAAGCAAAAATAAGTTTAAACAGGATATAGCATACATTACTTATGAGTTTATTCTTTCATTTTCAGAACTAATAATGTATGTAGCTTATTCTACTTTTAGCTTAAAAAGTGATTCTATAACGGTGAGGTTACTATGGACGAAGCAATTGCTAACCACAAAACCTCAAATGCAGGCACTATTGCCTGTAGCTATTGATGATAATACTCAAAATGAACTTGAAATTGAGGTTTTAAAGCTATCTAAAGTTAATTAACAAAATAAGCAAATTTATCACTATAAATTAACTCAGTTTTGACAACTACCTATAAAAATCTTAACTAATGAAGTTCTAACTATAAAAACTTGTGAAAACTGATTATTATACCTTAATTTAGCTTATAGAAACTGGATTGGTGACTCAACCCACAACATTACCCAAATTTACCCATTTTAACCTTTATCCCAAACACCCCTTTATCTTTTCAAATGGCTTTTTAAGGCAGTTAAAAACTGGTTTTAGGCTAAACTATTTAAAGACAGCGTATTATTAGGCCATATTAAGCATGAATGAGCAAAAAGAAACTAATAATAAGCACATATCAATAAGCAATAAGAACAAGCAGTATTAAGACTTCTTTAGACAATTTTGACTTTAAATATCTAAACATAGGATAGTAATAACTTAAATTACTAGCTTGTTAAGCATAAAACATGATAAAAAATCAATTATAAACATATTATTAAGCATTAAATAGCATTACTAGATTAGACTAAATATGAAGAAATTAAGGAAAAGAGAGACTTACATAGGGTCCAAAGTATAGGAACCTAATCTAAACTTATCAACCCTAAGTCCACATTTTCTGTCTTCATTTAACCCAATGGGTCCATCCAATTCTGACCCAAGCTTATTTTCGGCTTATTTGACTTTTTAAAAAAGTCAAAATTCGATTAGTTCAAAATACTAGTAATATTAATTTTGCTTATTACTGATTCGAAGTTACCAGCTTATAGTGAGGATTGAAACTTTTAAACCCTTTTTGACAATTTATTTTTCAAATTTCCAAACTAAAAGATATTTAGAACATTTATAAAAAAATATTCGAACTTTTCATTAACTTGAAAATCTAGTGTACAGATACTAAAAATTTTAATGTTTTCCCCCTTTTCTTGTAACTAAATTAATTTTAAAAACGAAATAAGAGCTGGATAAAAAATAAATTATCATGGGTGCTTCCATAGGGATGGGGTATTTATACCCGAATCCCAATTCCTTCAATTCTTGGATATGTGCTTCTTTTGTGAGGTAATCAGCTTAGTGTGTGCTTCATTTGTGAGATAAAAGCCTCAAAATAAGTCTTGGCCCTTGATTGAGTCTGTGTATCCTTGGATCACAATCTTGACCCTTAATTTAGCTCGAAAATGGTGAGGTTTGCCAGGTTGGCAACTTTCTTGTAGATGGTGGTAGTGGAGGGGTGGGGAGTGGAACCCATTGGATTTTTGGTGATGTTGCAGGTTAAAAGAGGGTGAAGAACACCCGTGAGTGGTGTTGGGGTTTATTGGCGGGAAAATTAGTTATAAAAAAGGACAGGGTAAATTGTTTTGTTAGTTGGCAAGTTTGGTCCCTCAAAATGTTTACTTGTTTTGCAGCCATGGTCCTTGGTAGTTATATAACTTTGAAAATTGTCAAATTCAGCCCTTGAAAGTTATAAGTCTAATTGCAAAGCCAGTCCTTGTGTTAATACAAGTATGGGGGTTTGGCAGAAATGCCCCCTCAACTTATATAGGTGACTTGCAAAGTCAGTCCTTGTGTGTTATAACTTTAAGGGGTTGGCAAAATTGCCCCCTTAAGTTATATTTCCCTAAAATTGCATTTCCACCCCTTGAGTCTTTTATCCTTTTCTTTTACTTGAGAATTGAAGTGTGGATCCCTCAAGTTGTCTTTTTTGCTGTAGTTTTTTCTGGAGTTAGACTCTGACTTATGTCGGGGTTGACTTTGAATGTGTGATTTTGTTGACTTTTTGACTTGGTTGACTTTTTGGCTTTGATTTGGCTTAGTTTTTCACACTTTCCTATTACGTGCTTAGTTTTCGTCATTTTGGCTTTGTTTTCGTCTCCTTTTGTTGTAGATATCTGTTTCCTGCACAATACAAATGCAAAACAAACATATATTGGGCAGTTTTTGTTTGTTTTTGGTCATTTAAGTCCGTTTTTAATGGAAAAAGGTATGTGTAATTAAGCACATACCAAAATCCCTCATACTAAGGTATTGTCGTGTCATCACGCAATAAGTAAACACTCAAGAAAACTAAGAATCTCGATCCCCCTCGACTAATTACCTCGAAAAGTAGCTAAGTGTTTGTCAAGGGGAACTAAAGAATCAATAGCTTCGACAAGTCCCGTTTTCACCATTTTTTTATATGTACACTAACTATCCCTAATATTTTTGGATTTTTCTTTTTCTTTTCTTAACTAACATGTTTGACTTCCTTTATTTTATCAACACTGTGATCATAGATATGAGTAAGCGTCATAGAACCATTAATATAGGGAATGTCCTGACGATAAATTCATCGCCCCGATTTTTCCCACTAGTCCCAAGCTAAACGTAAAAACGAATCACGTTAAGTACGTAGTAAAAATGCTAAACAATACTTATAAATATGAATTTAACTTTTCACTCCCGACAATTATTCAATTAGTGTGTATGTGCTGCTCAATCTTGCGTTTAAATTTGATCGACAGTTTTAGAAAGTATGTTATGAGTTATAGTGCATAACGATTTTCCAGACAGACAATCTGGAGTAGAGATAATGTACTAGATCATCCACCTAACCAGCATATTATTACTGATAGATCCCTTAGCCGAGTTCGACTTAGAGAATGTTATCAGGTGAGTACCCATAGGGAGAAATGTTCGATCATCTAAATAGCGGTGTATACTCCACCCTTTTAGCTGAATTCTTAGATATTACCGCTAAATAAACACATACTACTCAAAGCACGCAAACATCGCAAATGAATTTAATGATGTCTCATTATGGTGAGACTATTCTCCATGTAGCGACTTTTTTTTGACTATCTCGTGGAAACTGTCCCAGCTACTCATCAGCTAAGTGTCAGGTTTTATGACTACCCAATCGCTGAGAATACGTTATTATCGCTAGAATTACATCTACGACGGCCAACCAACTACTTTATGAAATCTTAGAGCAAGTTATATTATTAGTTCAAAATTGATACTTGATGTTTAGAAAAATGAAATCTTACATTAATTTTTCATTTATTGCTGTTATACTATGCTGTACGAGTCCTCATTTATGCTCTACTACATTCGGTACTACGCATTCGACAGATGTTAGTGATCTTTAGTCTGAACAAATGGTTGTCTGTATTGATAAGCACCTTGTCGAATGATACTTTGGCATTGTGTATTATCTCACTATGGGCCTTGGTTTGATAGACTGCACATCTAGGTTATGAGCTGGTCAAGATTGCAGTAAACTTTACTTCCCACTAGTTTATCTTTATTTCATTTAGATTATTGTTTTTTGTAGATTTTTTTTATTTTATGTTTTTTGCTAAGACATAATTTTCCGTAATAGGTGTAGAAAATTTCGTGTGTGAAACTTAAATATCAGGCTGAAGTGAGTAGTATATATTTTGTTTCAAAAGTGCTTCTTTTTTAGAAACGTCGTGTTAGTTAAAGCAAATTGTAAGCACGTGTTTTAGATAAGTGTGAGTGAGATTCTCAGGAGATAAAGTGAGTACAAAGTGTACACTTTTAAGCTTTTATGAATTCCTCTAGAATAAACCTTGTTTAGGCATTTTTGACCTACTTGTAAATAACCACTATCATTTCTCCGTTACTTCGCAAATTTATATGTCCACTAGTTAATTAAGGTATCCGTCGTAATGTCTTTTGTCCTAATAAACTTGTCGTTTATTATTTAATGGTTAAGGTACAAAGCTAGGGCTCAAACACGCCCGATCGAGGTCAAAATTTATTCTCATTTACCATTTGGGAAAGTCAAAACTGTGACAAAAACACTTATTTTTTTTTGAATTTTTTTTTTTAAATTTTTTTGGTATTTTTGCAAAAATTTTGGTGGTAAAAACGGGATTACGTGATAACAACGGCTGCAGGCAAAAATCAAATCGAAGATCCCCCCATACTAGAACTAAACATCGTCCTCGATGTTTTGAAAGGGGTACCTACGTAAATCTAAGGCCGTTTATTAAGTGTGCCAAAAGATAAAACGTTAGTCGATTAGATTTGGATATTGGATTCCCAAAATGAAGCTAAGGATGTGAAACTCTTGTGGATGAAGGGTAAAACTGCGAGCACGAGAGTCTTCACAATCCGGGAAATCCTGGACATACAACACAAAACACACAAAACATGGACAAAACACGGGTAATGGAAGATGTAAGCCTCCTCACACAAAAACACTTATTCATTACTACATAATACTACTACTGATAAGCATGGGGTGCCTCCCACGAAGCGCTTGTTTAAAGGTTACTATGCTTGATTCCCTTCCCAGAATTTGACTGTTGGGTCTATGGGGAACGTTTTGGAGATCGATAAGCATGGGGTGCCTCCCACGAAGCGCTTGTTTAAGGTCGCTATGCTTGACCCGTCCCCGAATTTATTGGTTCATGGGGAATGTCTGGAGATCTGGGACTACCAATTGTGGTACGTCCCCTCCAAAGTAGTGCTTTAAACGATGACCATTCACTTTGAAATTTGGCCCGGAGTTTTGGGATAACTCGACAGTGCCATATGGAAAAACTTGGGTTACAGTGAATGGTCCACTCCAGCGGGTCTTAAGCTTGCCCGAGAAAATCTTCAATCTAGAGTTAAAGAGGAGGACTCGATCACCGACGTTGAAAACGCGGTTTTTGATCTTGGAGTCATGGATTCTCTTTGTTTTCTCCTTGTAAATTAAAGAATTTTCGTAGGCATGATCACGAAGTTCATTAAGTTCATTGAGCTGAACTTTCCTGTGATCACCCGCGGTTTTGATATCAAAGTTGGTATGCCTAAGGGCCAAGTAAGCTTTGTGCTCGAGCTCAATTGGAAGATGACATGCCTTCCCGTACACTAACTTGTATGGAGTACACCCGATGGGTGTTTTGTAAGCTGTGCGGAAAGCCCAAAGTGCGTCATCTAATTTATCCGACCAAGAGGCACGATTTTCGCCCACGGTCCTTTCAAGAATTCGTTTCAAACCACGATTGGATACCTCAACTTGTCCACTTGTTTGTGGATGATACGCGGTGGAGAGACGATGAGTGACTCCGTATTTAAGCATGACCTTTGCAAATTGGTCATTGCAAAAATGGGTTCCGCGATCACTTATGATTGCACGAGGGGCACCGAATCTGGCGAAGAGAGATTTAAGAAATTTGCAAACAACTCGGGCGTCATTGGTGGGGAGCGCTTTTGCTTCAACCCATTTTGATAAATAATCAACGGCCACGAGTATATATTTGTTCCCTCTTGAAGACGGGAACGGCCCCATAAAATCAATGCCCCACATGTCAAAGATTTCGCAAACTTGGATAGAGTTTTGTGGCATCTCATCACGTTGCGAAATTTTGCCTTGACGTTGACAAATGTCACATCGGGTGACAAAGTCGTGGGCATCCTTGTAGATCGTGGGCCAATAGAAACCTGAATCGAAGATCTTTTTAGCGGTGTAATTGGCACCGTAGTGTCCCCCGGTGGGTCCACTGTGGCAAGCTTTAAGAATGTCAAAAGCTTCTTGCCCCGAAACACAACGCCTAATTACTTGGTCAGCACAGATCTTGAATAGAAAGGGGTCGTCCCAAAAGTAGTGTTTGACGTCTTTGAAAAACTTTCTTTTCTGCTGAGACGACATTCCTTTGATCACAAAATTCCCCGCATGGTAGTTTGCAAAATCGGCAAACCATGGGGC
Organism: Tanacetum coccineum; assembly: GCA_026074375.1. NCBI lineage: Eukaryota > Viridiplantae > Streptophyta > Magnoliopsida > Asterales > Asteraceae > Tanacetum > Tanacetum coccineum. Next base: position 45,006 of record BQNB010015649.1, read on the forward strand.
ATTATCATCACCACGAAAGGTAACCATCCCAAGTGTCTCGAGAGGAAATGTTTCTGTAATTTCCTTTTTCTCGAGCTCACTTTGATGGGGATTTTCAAGTTTAGAAAGGTAGTCGGCGGCGAGTTTTCTGCTCCTTTTTTTATCACGGATAACGACATCAAATTCTTGGAGCAGCAAAATCCATCGGAGCAATCTTGGCTTAGCATCCTGCTTAGCGAGCATATACTTGAGAGCTGAATGGTTCGTATACACTATGCTTTTAGACAAGACAAGATATGGCTGGAATTTCTCGAAAGAATACACTACGGCAAGTAATTCTTTTTCCGTTGTAGTGTAATGTGCTTGAGCCTCGGTCATGGTTTTGCTTGCATAGTGTATCGGCTGGAAGTGCTTGGTCTTACGTTGCCCTAGGACTGCCCCAACAGCAAAATCACTTGCATCACACATGATTTCAAAGGGCAAGTCCCAATCGGGGGCAACTAAAATTGGAGCCTGGGTTTGTGACAACTTGTGACTACCTCCTTTAGGTACGTCATTGCCAACTTCTCTATGGGGTCGTTTTCCCTCATTGGTATGAATAATGCAGACTTCGTGAGTCGGTCAACAATCACCCAAATGGTGTCATGACCTTGTGTCGACTTGGGAAGCTTTGTGACAAAATCCATAGTGATATTGTCAGGCAATTTTGCAATGACATAACCTTCGCCTTATCAACCTCATCCCGACTTAGAAATCTTATGGCCAAGGACTATTCCTTCCTGACCAAAAGTGGCATTTTTCCATTTAGCACCAGAATGGTCATCTCACACCTTTGGAGCATTTGTCTAAATGGGAAAGGCAAGAGTAGAAAAGAATCACTCGAAAACCCGAAAAGAAATCATCCATGAAGACTTCCATGGTTTTCTCAATCATATCGTGAAAGATTGCAACCATACACCTTTGGAACGTGCCTGGTGCATTGCATAACCCAAAAGGCATGCGACGATAGGCAAATGTCCCGTAAGGGCAGGTGAAGGTAGTCTTCTCTTGATCAAGTGGGTCAATCGGGATCTGAAAGTAGCCGGAGAATCCGTCCAAAAAGCAATAGTACTCATTTCCGGCTAATCTTTCAAGCATCTGGTCCATAAATGGCAACGGGAAATGGTCTTTACGAGTTGCATCATTGAGTTTTCGGTAATCGATGCAAACTCGCCATCCCGTAACCAACCTAGTGGGGTAATTAATTCATTTTTCTCATTTTTCCCCACGTAATGCCTCCTTCTTAGGTACACATGAACCGGCTACCCGGGTACTGTCAGAGATAGATGAGAATTAACCCGGCATCAAGAAGTTTGATAACTTCTTGCTTAATAACCTCATGGATTTTGGGGTTAACCCTTCTCTGATGTTGAACTACGGGTTTGGCATTTTCCTCCATCAAAATCTTATGGGTGCAAAACTGTGGATCTATCCCCTTAATATCAGAAATCTTCCAAGCTATGGCATGTTTATGTGACTTAAGAACCTTGATCAGGGCGGTTTTATCCTCATCTTTTAAGTTTTTAGCGATTATGACGGGTAATTTGTCATCACCCTCCAAAAACGCATACTCAAGATGGGATGGTAAGTCTTTGAGTTCAAGGTCGGGAGGATCTTCACATGAAGATTTAACCTTTTCAGGCACATTAATTCATAAACCCCCCCTAGGAACGGGAGGAAGAGTATGGTCACTATTGATCACACTTAACAATTCCTCAAGGTAAACAGTATCTCCCTCAGAATCATAGATGCCGTCAACACCTGGTGGTATTGAATCATCATGTTACAGAAATCCAACGAATCTTCATTATAAAATCACTTCCTCATAAGGGAGTGAAAGATGAAGAGCGCTAAGTCGATCATAAGGTTCCGCAGTAGAAGTGGGATGCCACTTTCAAAAATTCAAGTAATTCTTGAACATATTCTTCACAGCAATGTCAATAACATCGACTCGGTTAACGATTCAATATAATAGTAGAGAAAGTCATAGTATCACCAACTTTGAATGGTCCCGGATTGGGTCATCATGTCTAAGGGTCATTTGTTTCACCGTGAACGATCGATTCAAGGCACGTGCCATCCTCAAGATATGACTTCCTAAAAGATTAGGGGCACCCGAGCTCGACAACGTAATCACGACCACAAAATCGGCAGGAAAGAAGAACGTTCCAACTTTCACGAAAACATCCTCGGCGATGCCGGTTGGAGTAGAAATCGTTCGGTCGGCAAGTTCAAGTATCATTCGGGTTTTGGTCAAAGCTGGGAGACTTAGTTCTTTCGCAATGGAGGAGGTATTAAGGTTGAAGCATGTCACCGAGATCGGCCCAAGGCTATGCATTCATTCATCTCCGGGAAAGTCACATGGTATAAAAGAAATCTACGGGGTCTCCGAGTTTCTCGAGAAACTTTTTTAGGATAACCACCGAGCAATTCTCATTTACCGGTGTCTTTGTCAACTCAATCATCTTATCTTTGTCATTGAGGATCTTTCTAAACATTGGTGCAAATTTGGGCATGTGTAGGAGAGCGTCCGCGAAACTTAGCTCGAAAAGGAGATTCCGAAAAATCTCTATAAATTTTGAAGCTATAAGAAATGTTTTTTCACGGAGCCTTTTCTTTGTTGGCCCTAGAAGGATAAGGCAGGGTTTGGTTTAGTCTTATAAGCAACAACGTGCTCTCCAATCCTGGAATTATTTAGACCACCGTGAAGGATGGATGTTTTCGGTGTTGGTTGCCACCGTATCCTTTTTCACCTCCGAGGTTCCATTTTCCTAGGGGTAAAGAAATTATGAGGTCCATAATAAGGAAACACCGCTTCGGGTAGTGAATTGCCTTCACATCACCTTTCGGGTAGCAAGGTGTTTTCTTGGAAGAGGAAACCCAGAGCCCAAAGTAGAAAGCGTATTACTATTCACGAATTTAGGTGATTAAGGTCCGTATATTCGCATATTTTATTTTGCATAATATCTCATACCCGCGACATTATCTGCCTTTACGTAGTTATCAAAATCGGGCTTAGAACACACCTGTGCTGTTGAAACTGTAGCATGACAAGTCAGGGGGGGTTGATTATCTGGGGTTGGTACACTTGTCTTTGATTGAAAAATTACCCCTTAATTGGTTAAATTGTTCCCCGATTTTGGTTAGAAATTGATCCCCCGATTTCGGTTGTTTTGATGGTTTTTTGTGCATAGGATGCAAACTGGGAGGTCGACTGGTTTGCAACCACTGAGGTTGGTAACTGACATTCCCTTGGTTGTAGTTAACTCGGCGCTTGTGACACATACTTGGATATTGTCACGATATATAACGTTTGCCATCTGTGAGCTGGACCAATTTTTGGTTAAGAATGCCCTCCCCGCAAGTTACCACAACTTTGCTCGACTGCTCTTTTACAGAGGGGAGCTGGAGTTTGGTTTTTCTTATCGAGAATCAATGCTCTAACCATATCTTTCAGCTCAGCAACATCGGATGAAACTGCTGGGGTGGAAGAGCTCGTACTCACTTTGGAAACAATGGCCTTGCTTCGTGATTGACGAACTTTGGACTTGCTCTCGATGATTTTTAGCATTCCTCGAGGGCATTTTTCCAGAAACGTTTACCACCCGCAGCGGAGTCAATGAAACTGATCATATCGAAATTTAGGGCATTATAGAATGTATCGAGTTGATGCAATTCTGAAAACCCATGATGCGGGCATCCCCTAAGAAGATCATTGAATCGGTCCCATGCCTCATAAAATGTTTCATCAAATTTTTGTTGAAATCTCATGATTTCATTTCGAAGATTTGTTGTTTTAGAGGGAGGGAAGAATTTGTTAATGAATTTCGAAACAAGATTCATCCCCTGAAGAATCGGTCGAGGGGGTTCATTTTTAAGCAAATCCAGTGTCTCCCTCGAGGGAAAATGGGGAAAAGCATAAGCTTAACCGACGTACACGGGCGTTCGAGAACTTCATCATAGAGTGATCTTGTAGAAATATCGATGTGAGCAAGTGGGTCTTCATTTATCATGTCCAAAAAAAATGCTTGTTTTAAACAAGATTAATAGACCAAGCTTTGATCTCAAGTTGTCGCGTAATTTCGGAACACCGATCGCATCCTCGTAACCTCGTGGGTGCTCGAGTAATTTCGCCCAATACGATTATCGTCCATCGTAACTATTGAGGATTGAAAGTTTCCATTGATTGTTATATGTTCTCAAATGGTGATCAACAAAGTTTTTCGACTTGTTGTTTCGACGTTAACGGCTTGAGAACGAGTGCGCATGCACAAAATAGAAATATAAAAAGAAAATTTACACTAAATTTTTTTGGTTTTTCAATGATTTATTCACAATTGATTTTAACGGACAATGAGATAAGACAACTTCAACCAAATAATCTACTTACTTCACGGTAGCTCTCAAAAAGATAAACGCACAGGTGAGCGGAGAAGTAGGAATAGCGCGAAGCTTATTTCTCCTTTCGGGTCGTAGTTCCTCGGAACAACCCTCCTTATACCCACTTTATAGTTTGTTTAACTTTTCAAGGTGAGCCGTACGTCGTGGGCGACACAAATGGCAAGTTTTTAAATCGTTCGAGGTGGGAACCAACAAGTTCACCGAAAGTTATTATGATAATATCTCAATTCAGAATATTATATTTTGGTATTTTTACCAATTTGTGAATTTTATTTCTTTTTTATGGACAATGTTTTTATATATATATTTTTTTCTTTTTTTTATGTGATAATTAGACTAATAAAAAAAATGAAAAATATTTTTGTACTTTTTATATTTTCATAGAAGAAAATATTCACAGATTCAAAGACAAATTTTCAAACGTAACGAAAATCGTTTTAAGCCTCTCCGACAACGGCGCCAAAAATTGACTCGCGTATTCTTACCCCATTTTATATATAAATAAATATAAATATATAACAAGGATCAGGATCCACAAAATCAATGAAACCGAAAGTAGTATAGAGTGTTTCCGGGTCGTTATGTCCCAACGAGGCTTGAATGGAAAATCGAATGACGAATTGATAATCGATGTTTGAATATGACAAGGATATGATTGGGCACTAAACCTAATAAGCAAATGCACTAAAAGATAAGCAAGGAAAATAAGCTAAAGCATGCATAAAGGCTAGGAATGGTAAAAACACTAAAAACTTTTATACTAAGACACAAATAAGCTCAAATAAGCTTAAGACAAACCAAATAAGCTAGACTAACTCTAAATAAGCAAATTCAGCAAGCAATTAAACTAAGTTAAGCATGAGAAACTCAGCAGTACTAACAACAGTACTAACAATTTTAACTAACAGTACTAACTTGGAGTTAGTACTGCTAGCTTTGAGTTAGTACTGCTAGTTTTAACAAAACACAATGAAACAAGAAATAAGCAAATAAGCTAAAACAGATATTTAACTAACCCTAATAAGCACTCAGGCATAAGAATAAGCAACTAGACTAAACTAAAATGGCAAATAAGCTAAAAAGCTACAAACTGATATACTATTAAAATTGCTTGAAAAGGCAAATAAGCTAAAGTAAGCTCTACTAAAGACAGTAAAGGAAAATGGGCTTAATCTACTCTAAAAAGCTAAGGAAATCTTAAATAAGCAAAAATAATAAGCTGATAAGCTAAAATGAAACACCAGTACCGTAACATGTATGATGAACTAACAGTACTAACTTGGAGTTAGTACTGCTAGCTTTAAGTTAGTACTGCTAGCTTTAAAAATCCCAAAATAAGAACCGCAACACTTAACTAATGGGTAGTACTGCTATCCAAACAGTCCTTCAAGTTTTCAAAAATCATTTTTCTTTTTATTTTTAAGCTGATCTGGTCCTAAATTGTTAAAAACAGATTATCAAATAACAAAATAAGACACTTAGAAGCAGGTTTCAATCAAGAGTAAGCACCTAAATAAGCTGAATCAATCTAACAGTATTAACTCATAACTAACAGTACTAACTAAGAATTTGACACAAACTATTTCTAAACTAACAACTACGCAAAGATAACACAAAACATCATGAAAAAGCATAAAAAAGCAAATATAAGTAAACAAATGAAGCACTAATAAGCATGTTCTACATAAATAACACAAATATGTACATTAAAAACTTACAACTCCTAAGCTCAAAACAGGGTTAAACAAATGAATCTACAACTCTACTTGTGTAAAACCAGCTATGAGAGTCCATAAGCCCACCAGAGACTGGCTCATCAACCATAAGCCTGTAGTATTATTTGAGTGTGGATCTTTTTGTGAACTTTACTTAAATCTTATATTATGGAAGTAAGACAATATGACTTATATATTTTATAAGACCAAAACATACTTTTAAGTACAGCTTTTAACAGAGGAAAATACAGATGAATCAAGAATTGACTTAAAAACTCCAAATTTGCATTAAGACGAAAGTTAAAGTTACAAGACTTGGAAAAATAAAATTGCATAAAAATAAGCTGAAATTTAACTAAGAACTAGATAAAAATAAAAACGACTCTAATTAACTCCGGTTCCTTGGGTTACAATGGCCCTATTTATACTAAAACGAACTAAGGTCTTGGTCTCTTGGTCTTCCTTCTCTTCTTTCTTCTGTGTTTCTGTAATAACAAAACCCAAGTGTGCTTGTTTGTGTGACGGTGAATCTAAAATAAATCCCAGCTTCAATTTCTTTTGTGCTTCTTTTGAGTCAATCACAGCCATCGAAAAGCTTGGAAAGTGGTGAAGGATTGCCAACATGGAAATTATAAAGCTGGGGGGAGATAGTGGAGGAGGGGGAAATGTCTTACCCAAGGGGTTGTAGAGGTTGCAGGGTAAAAGAAGGTGAGGACACCCGTGAGTTGTATTTGGGTGGGAAAAATGGTTTTGGGCAAGTTGGCAGCTTTGGCCCCTCATCTCATATATCTTTATTGCAATTTTCGTCCCTTCACAATACAACTTTAGGAGCTTGGCAGAACTGGCCCTTAAAGTTATATTGCACCCAATTTGCATTCTCAGCCCTTGTCTTTTTATTTTTGTAATACAACTTGAGGTTTGACAATTTTAGTCCCTCAAGTTGTATTTTCTCCATTTGGTTGACTTTAGACTTTTTTGGGGTTGACCTTCCTATTGACTTTTTGACTTTGACTGACTTTGGCTTATATTTGACTTTGTCTTTTTCATTCCGTGCTTGGTTTTGTTTGTTTTTGGCTTCCTTCTTGTCCTTTTCTTGAATATCCGTTTCCTGCGCAATACAAATGCAAAACATACAAATACAATGTATTTTTGGTACGTTTTTAGTCATTTAAGTTTGTTTTTGATAGAAAATGGTATGTGTAATTAAGCACATACCACAACAGCTCAGGCTCAGACACAGAGGTAACTTCCTGTTCAAATGAGTGTAAAGAGTCTTATGCTAAACTTAAAAAACTATATGATGCTCAGAGAGAACAACTTAGTGATGCAAGCATAGAAATAAAGGCATATACTCAAGGTCTAAAGAAAGTTGAAGCACAATTAGTTGCTCATCAACAAGGTCAACTTTGGTATGAAGAAAAGATAAGGTTTATGAAAATAGACTTAGATGATAAAACAGATGTCCTAACATACCATAAGAAACTATTGGCAGAAGCTCAAAAAGAAAAAGAAGATTTAAAAGCTAAAGTAGAAAAATGGCACAACTCTTCTAAAAATCTTGGTAAACTGCTAAATACCCAAATGAGTGCTAATGATAAATTTGGGCTTGGGTATGGGGATCACAGATATGATGGCATTTTGAGTTATGAAAATGAAGTTTTACAAAGTGTATTTATGGGTAAGGAAAGTGATTTTGAAAATCCACCTTTGTATGATAGATTTGTTACAGCAGGAGGAATGCATGTTGTACCCCCACCTATGACAGGAAATTACATGCCATCTGGACCTGATATAGAAATAGATTACTCAAAATTTACATATGGTCCAAAACAGACTCAACCTAGTGAATCTAAAACCCAAACAAGTGACATTGATACCTGTGAATCTAACATTAGTACAGAACCACCTGAATTAGTGTCTGAACCAGTTGTTAATGAATCTAATGTAGAAAGTCAACCTAAGGTTTGGTCTGATGCTCCTATCATTGAGGAGTATGAATCAGATAGTGAAGATGAGTATGTGTCTCTACCAACAAAAGAACAGGAAACACCTAGTTTTGCTAACCAGCAAGTAAAAACTCCTAGGGAAACTGTTAAGAATCATTTCACACATAGTAAAAATCCTAAAGTTGACAAGAAAGAGTTGGGGTATGGGTTTACTGCAAGAGCATGTTTTGTATGTGGAAGTCTTAATCATCTTATCAGAGATTGTGATTTCCATGAAAAGATGATGGCTAAACAAGTTGTGTTAAACAATAAGATGAAAAGGAATACTAGTCAAAGGGAGATAAGGACAATTTAGAACAATGTGCAAAGAGTGAATCATCAAAACCAATTTGTTCCTACAGCAGTATTAACTAAAACTGGCAAAATTCCAGTTAATACTGCTAGAGCTAGCGCTACTAAAATGTTAGTACTGCTAGGCATAGTTTTAACAGACAGGCAGTACTAAGTAGTGTTGCTATGAAATTTAATACTGTTAAGCCTATTGTGAATAAAGTTAGACCAACAACTGTTTTTCATAAAACTCATTCACCATTTTCAAAGCCTTTTAATAAAACAACAGCACTTAGAACAAAATTTTCAAAACAAAAGGTTAATACTGCTAAGGTGAATGCAGTTAGTGCTGTTGGGGGAAAAGGGAAACTACTGTTAAGCCCTCAGGAGGTTGTAATTGGAGACCACAAAGACACCACTACTGGCAAAATGTCTCCAAATACAATGGTGGATCCAGTCTTAGAAATTGTTTCACTTTCAAAGATCCACTAGGCAGACTCAAGCCCAAACAGGCTTGTATCCCTAAGAGAATCTAATCTCTTTTATTTGATGTGCAGGATTATCCACATAGAGCTTTACAGAATAAAGGAATAGTTGATAGTGGATGTTCCAGGCACATGACTGGAAACAAGGTCTACCTTGCTGAATATCAAGACTTTAATGGTGGCCTTGTTGCTTTTGGAGGTAGTAAAGGTTACATAACTGGTAAAGGTAAAATAAAAACAGGAAAGTTAGATTTTGAGGATGTGTGCTTTGTGAACGAACTTTAGCATTTCAATCTCTTTTCTGTGTTACAAATGTGTGACAAAAAGAACAAGGTTCTGTTTACTGACTCTGAATGTCTTGTTTTGTCTCCTGAATTTAAGTTACCTGATGAAAATCAAGTATTACTTAGAATCCCTAGACAAAACAATATGTACAGTTTCAATTTAGAGAACATTGTTCCTTCAGGAGGTTTAGCTTGTTTAATTGCAAAGGCCACAATTGATGAATCTAACAAATGGCATAGGAGGTTGGGTCATGTTAACTTTAAAAACTTAAACAAACTTGTGAAGGGAAACCTTGTAAGAGGTTTACCTTCAAAGATTTTTCAAAATGACCACACTTGTGTTGCTTGTCAGAAAGGAAAGCAACACAAGGCCTCCTGTAAGGCCAAATCAGTGAGCTCTATTAGTCACTCCTTACAGCTTCTTCATATGGATTTGTTTGGACCTACATCTGTAAGGAGTCTAAACCATAAGACTTATTGCCTGGTTATCACTGATGATTTTAGCAGGTTTAGTTGGGTGTTCTTCTTAAGAACTAAGGATGAAACTAGTGGAATCCTTAAGGACTTTATAAGACAAATAGAGAACCAATTAAATCAAAAGGTTAAAACTATTAGATCAAAAGGTTAAAACTATATCCAGAGAGCTCTGGTGGGAATCATAGAGGCCAGTCATCAAGTGATAAATCCCTTTCAGGGAATGAGGGTGACATGACACTCCAAGGTGTCTATGATCTTTGTATCTCCTTGTGTACACATGTTACAGATCAAGCCAAGGAAATTAAACATTTGAAGGCACTGATCAAGAAGCTAAAGAAGAAAGCCAAACCTGTTATTACACACCACAGAGCCTGTATGAATAGTGTATCTTTGAAGCAAAGGTTGGCAGGAAAGAAAACCTTGAAGTCTGTATCCAAACAGGGGAGGAAGTTTGCCAAAGCTGAACCTTCAGTCCATAAAGATCCATTGTTTGATGAGCTTGATGATGATGAAATTGATAATATGGACACTGAGGATGCTCAAGATGTGGAGAGGACAAGAAATGGAGTGAATGCAGAGAAAGAGGGTACTGAAGATGCAGTTAGTACTGAAGATGTAGTTAGTACTGACAAAGAAAAAAATTAGTATTGACAGATTAAAAGATAGTACCGACAAGAAAAAAGATAGTACCGACAAGGAGAAAGAAGGTACCGACAAGGATAAAGATAGTACCGTTAGCCTAGATGAAGGTACTGATGATCGAACTGAAGCAAGAAGTGCTACTCCAATCACTTCAACAACCACTCCTACAATGTTTGGAGATGATGAAACTATTGCTCAGGTTCTTCTCAACATGAGCCAAGCCAAAGCAGTTTCAAGAGAAAAGGAGAAAGGAGTTGAGCTTAAGGATGTTGAAGAGACTGAGAGACCTAGGCCTACTTCAACTAGATCATTGTTGACATTAAAGCCTTTTCCAAAGATTGATCCAAAAGATAATGGGAAAAAGAAAATTGAAAAGGAAAATGAATCTGATACTGAATCTGAGGATATTCCTGAAGCTGAAAAGAAGTTTAAGCAACTTGCTAGGGATGAAGAGATAGCTAGAAAGTTGCAAGAGGATTGGGAATCAGAAGAAGAAAGAAAAAGATTAGCTGAGGAAGAAGCTACAAAGACTGCCCTTTCAGATGAATATGACTTCATTCAAGCAAGGATTGAAGCTGATAGACTTCTAGCTCTAAGAATTCAAGATGAAGAGAGAGAGCAGTTCACTGTAGAAGAAAGAGCAAAGTTCTTTCATGATACAATTGCAGCTCAAAGAAGATTTCTTGTAGAACAAAGAGCTATTGCAATAAAAAACAAACCTCCCACAAGAACTCAGCTTAGAAATCAAATGATGACTTATCTGAAGCATGTTGGAAACAAGAAACACTCAGACTTGAAGAGCAAAACTTTTAAAGAAATACAAGCTCTATATGAGAAAGTAAATATGTTTGATGAAAGTTTCACTGTTGTTGGTTCCACTGAGGATGAGAGAAGGATTAAGGAGATGAATGAAGGAGTAAAAGACACTGATCAGAAGAAATTAAAGGAAGAAGACACAGCAAATGTACCTGCTAAGGTAGAAGTGACAGAGCAAGGTACAAAGAAGAGAAAATGGGGTCATATCAAATTAATTGCAAGGAAAAAGCCAAGAAAACAATCAGATGTTGACAGTGATGATGAACATAGAAAATGCCTAAGAATTGTTACATTTGAAGGTACCATAGAT
>BQNB010015649.1:57414-69913 GCA_026074375.1 Tanacetum coccineum
AGGGTTTGGTGTGGGATGATGTCGACTTCCTATATTAAGGTGACGTAAAGGTCTACCTAGTTGCTATGGTTACTAATTTTATTTCCCGAATTAAACGTGTTTTATGGGTACACACACAAAACTTTGCTTTTCAATGATGTAAGTAGAAAATGGATTATTGGCAAAAATTTTATGGTGACTACTCTCATCATGGCATGGTCCTTCCTGAATTATACATAGGTGATCAGGTTGAGGGCTAACGACGCGATGCTCATTTTCATCAAAATAGTGTTACGTATAAAGTAGTGTCAAAATGGTTTACAGTGTGAGAAAATAATTCTCAAGATAAGAAAACAAGGTAGTGTATAAGGGGACAACAAAATGATTTATGGAGATGACCGTACGATAATTTATAAGACAATAGCTCAGATGGTAAAATAACTTACGCGATGGAAACATAATAGTTTCATAAGGTATCAACAAGATGTTAGTTTATTTTATGATAGTAAAATAATTTGTTAATGATAGAAAAATAGTTTATCATGTGGTAGTGAAATGTTTCATAAAGTTATAATGTTTTAGTAAGTGGCTTGCATGAATAAGTAGAGAGTTGAAATAAAATTGATGAAATTTTCACAACACCATAATTTGATAGATAATTGGGTTCATTGTTTTTTCCCCACCAAAAGACTACATGGTTTCTTAATACTACAAATCTCTAATACTAGATAATACATAATTTGTGAAGCGGCATATCTATGAGCGTTGTCCGAACTTACTGGTCACGAACTCCTTGAGCTCCTTGAAGTCCTCTCAGTCCTAATGGTGGGATTCCTGAACCACAGCCAACTGCTGCTCAATCCCAATACGAGCCAGCCTCTCATGGTTACGAGTAACCATCTCGACTGCCTCCATAGTCTTAATCCTAGCACGCAGTGAAGCATTCTCTGCCTCAGCAATGTTTACCCTAAATCTCAAAGCTGTCAGCTCCTCCTGTATGGGCACACATAACAAATGCTCCTGTATGCCTCGTATAGACTCCCCGTGTTGGGCTAGTGTCCTCACAACGGCTGTTGTTGGAAAAGTAACCGTAACGACAAGCTCTGGGTAGATAATGTCTACACCGATGTCAATCATATCCCTGAAGCTCCCTTGGGCAGAATTAGCAGAGACGGGAATAGTTGGCACAACCATAACCTACACAAGCAAAAGCTTATATAAATCACCTTTATATGAAACCATGCAAGATGCGTGAAGTATGGAAGGTAAACGTGATGCAAGATGATGCATGGTAAATGAATATGCACTCGTGGTAGGGATGAAGACGTGACATGGCAAAATGGAATGCATCATGGTATGAATGAATGATGGTAAAATATCATATAAGATAAATTAATGTTTAGATAATGTTTATGACATACGAGTTTATAGTATTACTTTGCCTCAAAAAATGTTCTAGTACTTATATAATTACTCTTATATAAATAAGTGTAAAATATACGCAAGGTAGGGTAGGTATATATGTTACTATATAATATATAGTATAAATATATAATATAAATATAACATATATATATAAATAAATAATATATATATATATAAAATATATATATATATATAGTTTTATATATACTATATATATATATATATATATATAAATATATATATATATATATATATATAATATATACACACACTAAGTGCTAAGCCCCACGATGGGCGGGCATGCCTAGTAATTTAGTTTACATATTGTTTTTGCTTAAAACAATTTCTTATAGGCTAAAAGTGAGATAAAATCACTTATAAATAATTTGGAGTTAAAAATGTAATATAAAATTCATGTTATTGAACAATTGTATAAACCTAACTTAAGCAACATCACATGACAATAATAGAACCGCGAAAGAACAGAAGAGATGACACTCAAAATAGTTACATAAACATCTTATTAATAGAACAGAAACCAACCACTAAAATTGTATGAAGCAGATGCAAAAGCTAGTCAGATTTCCATCGCAGCCGATCAGTGTCCCTCCTAGCTTTATACTCTAACACCAGTAAAAGGTTACTTTAGACTTTTTCTTGAAATGTGCATAATAAAACATATCAGATTTCTCCTTAGTAACTTACAGAACTTTAATTTTGGTTGAAGTTGAATCTTTTTTGTGTCATTACTGTTGCCCTTTTCTTCTATCTTCTTATAGAACTGTCGTGATAAGAAAAAAACACATAACAATAAAACATCAAAAACATGAGAGGATAGTGTGCTTAGTGAGAAACAAAAAAATCAAGTTCTGGACTTACATCTTTACGTTTTGCGGCTCTTTTATCACTTTTAAAGCTAAACGATGATTACACAGTAGGGGGGTCTTAGTTTTTTTGTACATGGACTTCATGTTTCTGAATGGCTAATGCAGTAGTTTATAATAAGCATTAGGACATATAACATTTATAGATATATATCAAGTTATGGGCTTGCAGCTTTACGTTTTGCGGGTCTTTCAACACTTCTAAAGCTAAATGATAACGGCACATTAGGGGATCCCGATTTATTTGTACATGGACTTGATGTTTCTGAATGGCTAATGCAATACTTTATAATAGTCATTAGGACATATAACATCTATAGATAAGATAACATAAATAAACAAAGGTTTTTATTGTGTTGAATGGGACTTCTAGGTAACTATTCTGCCATTGACTGAATGATCACCCGGTGTTTTAGACCTGCAAAACCATAGTAAATGTTCATATATTTATATTGACTATGTCGCATTTACACTTTTAAAACACATTCATTCTCATTATCCAAAGATATATTTCTCATTTGTCCTTTAAAAGAAAATTATTTGTCAAAGACTAAATAGTATCTCTAGCCTTATAGGACAATGATCCAGTAGCTTCCTATCAAGAGAAACTGCCGCAAGTAACAAATTATGCTCGAAAGATTTTGGAATGTCACATAAATATGTTGGGCGCGATTCGTGTTGGTGGTTATTTACCGGACAGAGTTACTAACCTTCTTTTTGCATATGTGAGCACTAGTACATTTAGATTGCATTATAAATTCATCTTTCTTCTTTTGTTAATATTTTTAAATGCTATTTACTTCTGTTCAATGTCAAAATTTATTTATTACATTTTCTGTAGTATTTCAAAGAATGCTATGTTACCAATCTGCTCAACCAAGGACTAGATGTGTTGTTCTTTTTGAAATATATCTTTCACCGGTAATGTGCTTCAATGAAATGATCAAAACTTTGGGAGAAGACTCCACAAAAAAATACATCAGAAAGGGTTATGGTTAGTCTTTCAATAGAGGTGGAACTTTCAAAAAGTATGCATTAGAAATACTTTTTGGAAGCTCTTTTTTTTTCTCTCAAACATTTGTACTTTGCTACAGATATCATTGAAGACCTCTACATTCCTAGAACTGCAGCAATGGACTTTGTTAGCGAGTTAGTAAGACGAGGTGGAAAAGATAACCTTCAAAAGTTCATATTATATATAGTCGAGATATTTAAGAGGTAATTCATCCTCAATGACGTCCAAAACCGTCAAAAAGTCTGAAAAGGGTCTTATTAGTTTATCTCTCCATTGATCAGATATGAAGAGGCACCATCTGACTTAAAACCTTACAGACAAAAGGATGGGGCCCTACTTGCTATCGGGTCCCTATGTGATAAATTGAGACAAACCGAACCATATAAATCTGACCTAGAGCGTATGTTGGTGCAGTATGTTTTTCCAGAGTTTAGTAGTCCTTCAGGTCATCTCAGAGCAAAGGTAGCACTCCTTTCTTTTTATTTTCTTTCTAAGTTACATTGCTTCTAAATAAGGTAGTATTTTCCAATGTTAGGCTGCATGGGTTGCGGGACAGTATGCCCAAATAAATTTCTGTGACCCAAATAATTTCCGCAAAGCACTACAAAGTGTCATCGCTGGGATGTGTGACCCTGAGCTTCCTGTTCGTGTTGATTCAGTTTTCGCATTGAGTGCTTTTGTAGAAGCTTGCAAAGATCTAAGTGAAATCCGAAAAATACTTCCACAACTACTTGATGGTATGCATCTCGAGGAAGGAGTGCTGGTATTATATAAATAAATGTCCCATCATCTTGGTAATATTTCTTTCAAAAATGCAGAATTTTTCAAGCTTATGAATGAAGTTGAAAATGAGGATCTGGTATTCTCTCTCTGAGACTATTGTTGAAAAATTTAGAGATGAGATGGCATTTTATGCTATTGGCTTATGCCAGAAACTGGTGAGAGTTGGATATAAAAACTTAAAATATGTAATAACCTTAACAATTATTAGTATTTATATATAAATTATTCCCGTTTTATATAGGCTGATGCTTATTGGAAGTGTATAAACACCGATGCAGCCGATGAACCTGATGCTATGGCAGCAGTTGGTTGTTTACGTGCCATTAGTACAATTCTTAAATCAGTAAGCAAACTTCCTCACCTTTTTGCTCACATTGAGCAAACAGTTCTTCCAATAATGAGACAGATGCTCACCATTGATGGACAAGGTATCATCTTAGTATTTAATTGTTCATAGATTTCTTTACTGTTTCAAGTAACTTCATCTCTAATTTTTTATAGATGTATTTGAAGAAGTTTGGGAAATTGCATCATACATGACGTTCTTATCACCAACGATATCTATGGAGATGTGGAGCCTTTGGCCATTGCTGATGCAAGCTCTGGCTGATTGGGCTATTGATTTCTTTCTAAGTATGTTCATTATGCCTCCTTTTTTCAAACTTAAATAACATGCTTATCTTTGGTTCTTTTGAATTTTTCCATTTTTCCTGCAAAGTGTTTTTGATACCACTTCTCAAGTACAAACATTATTGCTGGTAAGAGATCCATCGCTGTCATACTTATGTCAAACAATTTTTTTATATTTTGTATTAGTGGGTGTAGTAATATCAACAGCTATTAAAATGTTAACTCCATTCCAAATTATCCTTATCTTTTGATTTCAGGTACACGGTTTTTGTTATAACCCGGAGTCCTCAATGCAAGTCAATGTTGGTTCTATATTATTCCTTTTTTTATTGTAGGTACCATGTTTTTTGTTACCGTCCCGATGCAATAGTCAACGTCACAAGGACCTGCATGTGCAACTTGAAATGTAATTTTATGAACTTCTAGCCATTATGAACTCTTCTATTCAAGGGATATGTGCTTTTGCTGCTATAATGCAGAGTTGGATGATCAACTGACATGGGTTTAATTTTGCCCTGGTGTGCATTAATGATTAAGAAAGTTGTATGCTTACAATAATGATCGTAAAAATTCGTGATTTGTATCTCGAAACGCAATGGGTTGTTTCTCCTTTTTCTTTCATCATAGAGCACACCCTCCGAAGGGATTTCCTGAATTTGGAGATGATAAAACCTTAGAACAATTTTTTATATGTAATTCTTTTTTAGCTTGCTAATGTACATGTATGCTAATTCTGGTGTTCAGAATCTATAATTCACTCCTGCAAAGAGCTAAAAAGTCGCTACAGGTGATTTTAGCGTAGCCAGCAAGATTTGAGAAGCTGGATTTTGTCATGTATATTTGGTACGTATAAGAAATTCTGATCTTTTAGTACGAATGGCTGATTTTAGTATGGTTTCTTATGTGTAAGAATATTGTAATCTTTAGGGAAAGTTAAGACTTGGGAAACAGGCAGCAATAAAGGTTGTTTATGCTGAATTGAGACACGGAGCACAAGAGTTCTTAATGGAGATCGAAGTAGTTTCTGATATCGATCATGAAAACTTAGCTAAGCTTATTATTGGATGCTGTGTTGGTGGGAATATCAAAATTTTGGTATACGATTATATTGAAAACAATAGTTTAGCTCAAACCCTTTCAAGTAATTTACAGACCCACAATCTTTCTTCCTCAATTGCCATACTTTCATAAACATTTGTTTTTATCTTTTCCATTATATTAATTTATTTATCAAATATTTTAGGTAGTGGGCATAGTTCTATCCAGTTCAGTTGGAGAGCAAGAACGAAGATTTGCATAAGAGTTTCGTGAGGACTTGCTTTCCTTCATGATGAAGTTCACCCACATATAGTTCATCAAGATATTGAAGCAAGCAATATTCTTCTTGATAAAGATTTAATTCCCAAGATTTCTGATTTTGGTCTAGCAAAGTTTATACCCGTGAGTATGCCACATGTTAGCACACGAGTAGCTGGAGCAATGTAAGACCCGTGTATTGTTTTAGTTTAATTCATAATTGTCTAGGTTTTTTGTATAGATTCACTAAACTTCTGCTGATTTTATGTACCAGTGGTTATTTGGCACCTGAATATGTAATTAGAGGCCAGTTGAAACGTAAAGCTGATACTTATTGGATTGAGCGCTATGATGCCTAACGTGACACAAGAATATATGGAACAGTACACGAATATGCAACCAATGTTGGGACAGATGAGTGGGACTGGACTGGTTAGAGCAATGGGTCCAGGTACGCTTTCTTTGCTAATTAGCTTCTCAGGTTAGAGCAATGTAGTTTATCTTTCCGTGCTCTAAATTTTTATTCTATTCCTGATATCATTAGATCCGTCGCAAGACGAGGGAAATCATGGTCAACCAAGCTCAATCTTGTGATCTTAAGGAGTTGATCCAGAAATTCATTCTTGAATCTATTGGCAGAGAGATCAAGAAGGCTACATCTAGCATCTATCCGTTGCAAAACATTTTCATCCGCAATGTCAAGATTTTGAGGGCAACCAAGTTCAACATTGGAAAATTGATGGAGGTAGGTTTTTGTACTTATCTTCATATATACTTAGCTAAATGATGTTTAGCATGGACTTATGTGTTTTACATGAACAAAACTACTCTTATAATCTGATTTCAAACTATTTTGTTACAACTTTACTATGCGAGATTAGTAGAGTTACGAGTAACATTGCTCTAGAAAAATTAATGGTGTATTTATTTGTTTACCAGTCACGTTTTACTTATGTGTATTTAGACTCTCTTTTTAAGATTATAATCCAAAACAGGCACAATAAGAGAACAAGATTTTCATACACATTGCAATGCTAAATCTATGTGCTCGAATTCAACGCCCACTTTTTGCATCCTCACGGTGTTGCTTCCACATCAGATGTAACCTGAACACCTCATCTCACCCGCCACAGGTTACACACTAAAATAAACTCAGTCAACCGAGGTCTTTATTTTCTTCACTGCGCGCCAACATGTGGTTAAATTACTATTACTAATTCAGGCACCATAGCCGGTAGACAACGAGTTTAATGACTTCTTGCGCCCTGGTTAAGACACAAGTTTGTGACGGAAATTACGACCCATTTGTCAATTAGGAAGTCAAGTTATGGCAGGTACTTTTTTAAGATACCCTTTTAAACCGCTTAACTATTAGCACTAATTTAATACAGTTTGGATACAGATAGACCTATAACTCATAAAACCTTTTGTCATATATACATTAGAATTCTCTATATATTTTTCACTCATCTATGTGTGGTGAATGCAGGTTATTGTTCGATTGTAAGCTGATAAAAACCGGTGATTGTATGTCGAAGGTTCCTCATAGTGTGGTATGCTTCGATGATACTATTTGACTGTTTGATAGTGTGGTATGCTTCGATATAAATCCTCTATATAGTATAATTGATATCCGTGATTTGTATACACATTTTGTTTGGTTATAATCTTGATTTTTGTTTTTAAAAGTGGGATATAGGTAAAGCATATGCTACCTAAATATCTCCAGTTACAGTTCATATTTATGTGTAATCCTTTTTTCCCGACTATATGTTTGCCGACTTGGATTAAACATGGGTGAGCCTGCAGTTCGAGCAGCTTTACTTGCGTGGAACTATCTTAAGAAACAATTGTTGCAGGAAGCAACTAGAAGTTGACGAGTATTAGGCATGAGCCCTCCCTCGGCAGTTCACATGTGTTTTGGCCAAAAATAAAGAGAAATAAGTTAACCATTGTTTATGTCAAATATGATTTAAATAAAATTTTCATACAATGTCTCAAAAACATCGCGTTATCTTTTCTAGAGCAGGTTGATGCAGCTCTTGATTTAAGTCACACAAAACATTAACAGGATGATCAAAGCTCAATTACGGGTATACATTAAAAGTCATTGTTTCTATTATACTTAAGCTTATGTAAACTCATTTATATGTTAACATGTAAACTCTATGGACCCGCCCAATGATAGATATGTTAACATGTTGGTAAATTTGATTTTGAAGATTTGTTGAGGGCTTCGGCCAAGGTTTTAAGTAAAGGAACTTTTGGGACGGCATATAAGGTGGTTTTGGAGATGGGTTTTGTTGTGGCTGTGAAAAGAGTAAAGAATGTAACAATGGGTGATAAGGAATTTAAGAAGAAAGTTAAAGGTGTTGGTGCAATGGATAACGAAAATTTGATTCCGTTAAGAGCTTATTATTGCAATGGTGAAGAAAAGCTTTTTGTGTATGATTACATGCCTATGTGAAGCTTATCCGCACTCTTACATGGTACATTAGCTCAATTTCAGTTCAATGTTCCTTAATTTATCAACATTATCATAATCTGCATATTAGGATACAACATTGACCGATTAAAATAACAAAATACTTAGGTGCATTAGTGATTACATTTTGGTATTAGTTATATTACGTAATTATCTTAACGATTATAGCAAATGTTGTATAATGTTAGAAGGTGGATACTAGCAATGTCTCTAGCTCGTGTTGCTATGATCATTAATAAAATGCAAGTACATTAATATAAGTAAACATATAATGTATCTTGAGGTTATCAGCATTTTGCACTTAGGATTCTTATGCAAGAGATTGTGAATCTTGATTTTTGAAGTTTGTTTAATTTGAATATAATGTGGGTGATCAGCTGTCTTTTTCACATAAAATAGATTGTTAGGTTGTTAGATCTAAAATATAAAAAGAAGTGTCCTTTGGTAATGAAGTAAACTTGAAGACAATTTAATTAGGTCAAAAATTATTTAGGTAGAGCTTGACAGGGCTTAAGCTTGGCTCGAAAATTATAAGGTAAGGTTGAGCTTGACTTTACAGCTTATTGAGTTTTAATCATCTAGGCTTGAGCTCGGTTGGCAAGGATCCAGTTCGTTGCCCACTAGAAAATATCAACAGGCAAGGGTGTCACAACTAACAAAACAAGAAGTGCTAATGTTGAAGATGGGGTGTTGTATCCGTTAGAAAAGTCTTTTTTATTTTTACCAAAACCTCCAACCCTTATTCTTCATGATGAGGTATGATGTTTCTTTTATTAGGTCGTACTTGATTATCATCAATAATATGAGTAGAGTGGTAAATATTATTTTCTTATTAACTTGTTGTAGTTATTTTTTTATTTACAAATTATTTATATAAACAAATTTTTTATAATTAATTCAACAATGTAACATCAGCTATATTCTTTCTTTCATAAAAGAGACACCCTATTTTTAGGTCGAGTTTCGTATTTAGTCATATTTTTAGTTTTGTGTTTTGTGTTCTTAACATATTTACATGATTAAAAATCACATATTGGCTCAATTGCACGAACCAAAATTGATGGCAATTGAAAAACCGAGTAGAAGGTTCTGGCAATGCAGGTGCATAGTCCTGAATAGTGCAGAGACAGAAGACAACAACGAAGTGTAAAATCCCATGAAGTCCTATGTAATAGTTGATGGTTTGTTCTTTATTGCTAAAGTCTTGAGTTTCGAGTTATACTAACTTATGCTTTTATTATTTAAAGTTTCGATTTTGGAGTTATACTAACTTATGTTTTTTTTAAACATTATAGGGGCTAATACTTGGCTTTTGCAACATGTTATAAGGACATTGGTATCCAAATTGGGTGGATCTCATACTTATGCAAGTATTATTTGATCATTCGAAAACTTACGTCACAAAAACCATGAGTTTATTTTTTTTGGAACGGCAATTTGTGGCTACATGGCCCCTAGCCCAGAAGGCGTAGCGAGCCCACACAACCAGGTTGGGTCCAGCCCAGAAGGCAATGGCACCCTTCCCTTTACACACGCAGGAAGAAACCCCTATCGCTCTAGACAAGACTCGAACATGAGACCTTGCCTAGGAGGGTAAAACCTCCATACCATTGGACCAAATGCCCGTTGGTATCCAATCACTTTCATTGCTTCCTAAACTCAACTTTTAAACCGAATATCAACTAACTATGTTGTCCCCATCATCACATGTAGGTATTGGACTTTCATTACTCACGATACTCATTGGATTATCGCTATTGTACATCATGGCCAAGAAAAGGAAGCTAGCCAAACTAAAAGAGAAGTTTTTTGAACAAAATGGGGGGGCACTATTGACGGAGAAACTAAAATCCAAGAGTGGCACTGGTTTGGGTTCCGTGAACATTTTTGGAGTTAAAGAGCTAGAAGAAGCAACCGATAATTTTGCTGAAGGTAAGATACTTGGTAAGGGAGGTAATGGTACTGTGTATAAAGGAACTCTACCAGATGGTAACTTGATAAAGAACAAAGGGAACAATTTATAAATGAGATGGTTATTCTCACGCAGATTAATCACACAAATGTGGTGCAACTTTTGGGGTTTTGTTTGGAAACTGATGTCCCGTTGTTAGCTTATGAATTTGTTTCCAATAATACTCTTCATCATCACATTCATTATAGAAAGAGTGGTGTGGCGAGATTATCGTGGGATAGTCGTTTAAGGATAGCACATGAAGCAGCACATGCACGTGCTTATCTACATACAATGCTAGAATGTCCATCATACATCGAGATGTGAAGTCTACTAACATTTTATTGGATGACAATTTCACAACAAAAATAGCAGATTTTGGGGCCTCGAGGTTAGTTCCATTAGGTCACGATCAAGTCGTTACACTAGTACAGGGAACATTTGGATACTTAGATCCTGAGTATTTCCTTACAGGCGAATTAACAGATAAGAGTGATGTGTATAGCTTTGGAGTTCTCGTAACAGGGCAACAACCCCTCAATATGGATAGAGATATAAAGGTGAGAAATTTAGCAACCTATTTTGTGAAGGGGATGAAGGAAACTACGTTTGCGAATATTCTGGAACATGGATTGGTAAATGAGGCACCTTATGAGCAGCTTAAAGCAATAAGTGAGCTTGTATGCAGGTGCCTTAACCAACTAGGTGCGAAAAGACCTAGCATGAAAGAAGTGACTATGGAGCTTGAAACTTGGAGAAAGTCCGGGAAGCATCCTTGGGTTAGTGAAGACAAGTACCAAGAAATGAGTAGCTTAATGATTGAAATGGAACCAACGGAGCTTTATACTGTTCCTCTTATGTCTAATAGTGATACATTTGGAGGAAATTCCAGCAACACTACTGAAATGCATGACATGATGCTCCCAAGTGCCCGTTAAAAACTTAGAGTACACGGTGCAATGGTTAACCAGCCGATTATAGGTGCGTTTGGGATACCTATGGCGCCGCCAACTGCCCCGGTTGGGCACAAATGGCTTGATATTGGTGCTTGGCTGTGTGTGCAGGCTTTGTGAAGATGAAAAACAAGCTGCCTTTCGTTCTTTTCTTTTTTAATTATATACCCCGTATATTGAAAATAAGAAAAATGACTTTCGTAGTCCCTCAAGTATTGTTATTATGATAGTAGCTCTCTGATTTAGTTCCTTCTTAATTTCATTCATAACTTTGATTTCTTTTCCATTTATCTTTAGTGTATTATGTATATTTATGTAATTTTATTCTTAGTTCAAGGAAATATTATTGTTTAAAGAAAAAGAAAAGGAGAAACAGAAATCTACAATAGCTTATATAACATGTTATAGATGGGGAGAGAAAATGTTATATGATAAAATGTGAGTGTCATGTTAATCACAAAGTTCGTAATTTTTATCAAGAAGAACATTTCAGCTTAGGCTAAATACATGACAAAGTGACCAGTAGCTAGAAAGATAGTGTGTATTGTTTTAAACTAAACGAGAGCCACCAGTTAGTTCAAATACGAAAAATAAATTTTGAAAACAAACCAGATTACGTTCATGATCAAACGCAAAGTCACTAAACCATAACACAAGTTGGCTCTGCCAATACAAATTACCTAGAACATATCAAAGACCAAAAAAGAACAATCACCATCACGACTACTATTCTATTAACAGGAATTTATCACTGATGACATTTCAATTTTAGATGATAATGTGAATAAGATATTGAGTAAATATCTTTTTCTTTCTAATTAAAATATTGCAAAGCATGTTTCTTAGCCTATATATATGAAGTTAGACTTGTAACTCGTCAAAATACTACATCACCTAGAAATCCCAACCGAAAGACATGGAATTCCTTGTTCTAATTGTTGGAAACACGAGGGCCTTTTAGGCTTATATTTCATGAAGAGAGGAACACTTAGACAACTTATACAAAGAAACTTTTATTGCTTGATTTTTCTTCTTCTACAAATGTTTACATACATCACATATATATACTTGTCCACGGAAGATTCTAGACTTGGGATA
>BQNB010015650.1:0-40000 GCA_026074375.1 Tanacetum coccineum
TTGAATTCAAAAAAGCCTCCACGCATCACGTTTTATCGCGTCTTATCACGTTTTTTCACTCCTCATCTCACGTCAAGCCTTAAGCTCAAGCCTTGGTCTATTGCGTGGCGTGGAGGTCACGCCTCGCGCCTTTGCGAGGCATTTGCGAGCCTTTTAGAACCATGGTTTTAACCGAGTTTTTCAATACTTTCGGGCTCAGCCCAATAAGTTATTTGTAAGGCCCATTTAACTGATCCAATAAACAATTTATAATTAGGTTATATGCATTTTACACGACCGTATTTTTCTCTTTCACCTTCTTCAACCTCCCCTCCACCATAGAAACAACCCTTCTTTCTCAAATTAAATCACCATCAAGAAAATCATAACACCAAAAATGGCAGAGTTTGACCGATTTTGACCAAAAATCGACCGAGTTTGACCGATTTTGACCATAACGCCAAGATTGGCCGATTTGCTGCAAATCGTGGCGGTGGACCACCGCCAAGCGATATATCACTGATATATCGGCCGCCATGACCGATTTTTACAACACTGATATTGAGCCTAAAAAAACGATTTGCTAATAAATATAACATGTAACAAATAAAATTACGTCGCAAATATATATAAAAAACTTGCTTTATTTGTAAAAAACATGAAAAAAACCAAAACCCGATATATCACAAGATCTAAAACACACACCCTCATACACATCCAACCTACCCTCCTTAGAAGTGTATTATTGGACCAAGAAGTATTTCTTACATCACTCTCTATTCCAATAAGCAACACTTCCCACCCAAACCATTTACCCTTCACAAAGAGAGACTCCTTCCTTATTGTACATTTAAACCAGATAAGCTCCAATCTATCCCAGAGCAGAAAAGTCAGACCCTCCCAAGGCCACTCTGAACTATCAACTGGGGACAAAAGGGATATATTATCCAGTAGAAACTCCAAGATATTAGGATCTACTCAATGCAATGGTTTGTAAATTCATACTGTTATATTTAAGATGTATAACAGTATTTGTGAACACCAGTAAGAGATACTAGAAAAACATAGACACTTTATATATATTATTCCTTCTCGGAAAGCCTCATTATGTAATTTCATTCAGGACCCTCAAAAATTTAGAGACGGCCTTGATGGAAAGCACTGTACACGACGTGGATACCACTCTACAATACATAAAAATGGAAACGATGATTTGCTGTGACTACAAGAACAATCATCAATCTTGATAAATTGTAATGTGCATTATTTGAATGATTTTGAGTGGTTGATAGAAATCAACGCATAAAGAAACTATGAAAATATAATGGGTTAATGTCATGTAATATCAACGTACTTTCTCATTTGTGTCATTATTAGATACAAACCCAGAAAAGTACCACAATACCCATCCAACTTTCAAAATTTATTTCATTATCATACTATCATACGCTTGCTTACGTCCCAATACAGGCAACCAGCTACACCTATAAAACACAATACGCGGATTTTTAAAATAAAATAAAAACTAAAACGTACTTTCTCATTTGTTCACTTATCAGATACGAACCAAAAAGTATACCATAATACCCATCCAACTTTGTTTCTTTTGTGTAGATATCATGTGATGTTGTTTACATTATCTTAGTCATGGATTGTTGTTTCTAATTATTGATAATGGCTACTCTTTCTGATGATCTTTACTTCTGAACGCAGCTCAATCTCATTATTGAAAATGGCTACTACGTCCATTCCTCATCGGTGGAAATATGATGTTTTTGTGAGTTTTAGAGGTGAGGATATACGAAAAAAATTCATGGATCATTTGTTTAATGATTTCAAGCGAAAAGGGATTCATGCTTTTAGAGATGACAACGAATTGCCTAAAGGAGAAGAGATATCTCCTCATCTCTACAAAGCCATTGAAGAATCCAGGTTTTTGATAGTTGTCTTCTCCAAAGACTATGCTTCTTCATCGTGGTGTTTGAGGGAACTTGTCAAGATACTTGAGTGCAAGCAGACTGAACATCCCAAACATGAGGTTCGGACCATCTTTTATGACGTCAAGCCTGATGTGGTGAGGAGCCAAACTGAGAGTTATGAAGAAGCGTTCCGTAACCACGAAGTTTCACATAGCGCAGACGTCGGTATATGGAAAAAAGCTTTATCCATGGCAGCTGATCTATCTGGATATGATCTCCAAGACATGACAAATGGGTAATTTTCTTTATATTTGCTGTTTTCTCACAAACACCTTATTAGTAAAGCTTAACACTATTCAGTTTCTTTTTTCTTTTATGGTTAATAGGTACGAGTCCAAGTTCATTGATCGCATCTCCAAAGACATCCTCTTAAAATTATGTGACGGACCCGTGCATGTTGATAAAAACCTTGTTGCCATAGATTCCTATTCGAACAAATTAAGGACTTGTCACGCTTTGTCGGTCAGATAAGGTTAACAGGATTGGAATATGTGGTATAAGCGGAATAGGAAAGACGACCCTTGCCAAAGCTATTTATAACTTGATGTATGTCCACTTTGAAGAAAGTTTCTTTTGTGAAGATGTCAAACAACAAGGCGTGATTCAAGTCCAACGGCATATGATTGGACAGATCATGAAAGTAGAAGATCTGAATATATCAAGTGTTGCTAAAGGAGCTGCAATAATAAAGGAAAGGATGGCATGTAAGCCAATCCTGCTTGTTTTGGATGATGTAGATGATTATAAGCAGTTAGAGGCGCTAGCGGATGATGCTAGTTGGTTTGGCAAAGGAAGTTTGATTATATTCACAGGTAGAGATAAACAGTTGCTAATATCACATGGAGTGGATGAAATCCTTCCCATGGACTTTCTAGATAAGAATCAATCTCTTCAGCTCTTCAGTTCCTATGCCTTTAAGACAAAAGATTCTTCTAGAGGCTTCGAAGAAGTTGCCGAGGAAGTTGTGAAATATGTGCAAGGTCACCCTCTGGCCCTCATAGTTTTGGGTTGTTTTTTATACAGAAAAACTGAGAAACAGTGGAAAAGTGAGTTGGGTCAGCTCAAAGAACATCCTAATCCAGAGATACAACAAGTGCTTCGTTTAAGTTACGATGGGCTAAACCTCTGTCAGAAAAATATCTTACTTGATATTGCATGTTCATTCATTGGCGTAAATTGTGATTTTGCAACAAGCGTACTAGATTCTTGTAACTTTTTTCCAGATACAAATATACAAGTTCTAGTTGATAGGTCATTAATCACGATTTCAAGCAATTATTCGCTTCAAATGCATGACTTGATTCAAGCAATGGCAAGGGGAATTGTATTTGAAGAAGGCACGCCTGGGAACCGAAGCAGATTGTGGGCTAATCCATCAGAGATCTACAAAATCTTGAGTCAAAACCAAGTAAGAATTGATTTTTACTGCATATGCAACTCATTTCCATCTGCTTCATAATACAATCTAGTAATGCCATTTCTTGTCTGTAGGCAACACAAGCAGTTGAAATTCTTGACATTTTTTCCCCCCCCCCCTGAAAATTAATCTAAGTCAAAAGTTTTTTTTTAATTTTATTGATATAGACGGTAAAGCATTTGCGCAAATGAAAAAATTGCGTATTCTAAAACTACCAAAGGACGATGCAGTGAACTTTTCTGGAAAGTTGGAGTTTTTATCCAACGAGCTAAGATTGCTCCATTGGCATGGATGTCCCTTTGAGCTCTTACCTTCAGATTTTTATCCACAAGACATTGTTGTCATCGACCTCTCTTACAGCAACATAAAACAACTTTGGACAACACCGAAGGTATTTACTTTTGTTCATTGACATTGTTTGTGGTTTTGACACATAGAGATATAAAAACTAATCTTTTCTATTGATAATCATGTTTTAAGAATGTTGAAAATAATGAAGCTAAGGCACTGTCGTAACCTAACAACCACCCCTGACTTCTCAGAGATTACAAATCTTGAAGAGTTAGATCTTGAAGGTTGTGTGAATATGGTTACAATTCATCCATCAATTGGAATGCTCAAGAGACTTGTTATCTTAAATATGAGAGACTGCGGGCGGGCTAGGAGTTTTCCTAGCACAGTGGATATGTATGCTCTTCAAGTTTTGAATCTCTCGGGATGCTTAAATGTCAACCAACTGCCTCAAGCCTTTTGGTCTAGATGGTGGACTTCAATCCGTGGTTTCATATGGAACCAACAACATCCCCAAAGATCAGTTTCGTTGGAAGGTTTACGTACGTTAAAGTCTCTGAATCTAAGCTTCTGCAACTTAGAACAAGTGCCTGATGGCCTTGGACGGTTATCATTTCTGAAGAAACTAAACTTAGAAGGGAACAGTTTTACTAGCTTGCCTGGAAGTTTGAGTCAACTTTCTCATCTTAAAAGACTTAGAGTTGATGGTTGCAAGAAGCTGGAAGTGTTGCAAGAACTTCCACATAGCCTAGAAAGCGTTAAAGCACGTAGTTGCACCTCCTTAAGTTCAATTACGGGATCAAATCCAATCATGACCAAGAGGTCCACTTATCTGAGCAATTGTCCAAAATTGTTTAAGAACCATGTCACTGAGAGCCAGGTGTCGATATCGGATACTGAGTGTCTCGACTCATCTGTAACTTCCCAAGGCTCTACAAACCGATTTTCTTCTTTCCTTGGGTATTTGCGTATCCAAAATAACAGACGTGGATTTTTCCGTTGGCCAGGAAGTTCCATTGAGCATATGAATATGACATATGAAGGAAATAGCATTCCAAATTGGTTTACAAATAAAAGTATGGGAAAGCATGTAAAGGTCGAATTACCATTAGATTGGAGCTTCAGTAAGTTAAGGGGATATGGAATTTGTGTTGTTTTTAAGAGAAAAGAACCTTTTACATGGCTTGGATACTACAATGCCGAATATTTTAAGGGTAAGCCAATAAGAGTCGATGAGTCAGATATGATATGGTTGCATTATACAACAAGTGAAATAGGGAAATTGAAGACAGCAAAGCATTTTGTAACATATTGTTTCCATGGGCTTTTCAATATTGAAGTGAAGGAGTGTGGTGTAAGACTTGTTTGTGATGAAGATTTAGATGAAGAAGGAGAATTGATTATGTTTGAAGACGTCCCAACTCTATCACAACATGGTGGGGCCTTGTGCCAGTTTGGGGATTATCGTACCGACTGGTCATGGTAGTGGCAATAAAATTATTAGAATAAATTTGTATGTCAAAATTATTCGGTCTTTTTATTCAATAATCTTTTGCATAAATCCATGTCTTTGATTTAGATAAAGTGATTTCGTGCAGTAGATACCCACGGGGTGTTTGATGAAATGTATACGAGTAGAAATCATTTACATGTTTGAGACATGCAAACTTTCGGAAGCTATTACTCTTCTGCTTGTTTGTAGAGTTTTTGGATTTCCAACGGATTAAGAACAGATTGTTGTGTTTTGAAGTTGCAATGAATATTATTCGGGTTGGATATGCATTTAAGGATCATTGTACATTTGAAAAATGTTCAATTAGGTTATTGTACAATTCTTTTGTTTAATATGGTCATTAAACTAACGTTTTAATACTTTTAAGTCACTATAATGCTACAAATGATTTATTCAAGTCATCATCGTAATATTTTTATGCTTATATAAGTCTATAAACTTTTTAAAATATGATATTCAGGTCATCAAAACTATTATATAATATTCAAAAGTATTTTACATTATTTTTCCTTTAATGTATTCATTTTTGTGCTTGATTTTAGATGTTTGATGTATTTCCTTTTAACTCATGTATTATTACATATTTCAACATTATGTGTGCGCTAAATATTACTAACTAAATAGTTTATCAAATTTAGAAATTTTGTAAGACAAATCTCTAATATGTACTCGTTGGTACGATTAATGCCCATCAACTTTACTTTCGTCCATTAGCTTCTCTTACAAAATACGTTAACTTTATTTTTGGTTTGATTCATGTACATTAGGCGCTTTTGGTTTTGTATATAGTATTAGGAAATCGGATTCGATTTAGATTTAATTTGGTTTTGGGTTAGATTTGGATTTAATGTAGAGAGGAAAATGACTTATTTAAAATTTTTAGATAAAATTATAAGAAAATAAATAATTATTAAATAAAAAAATTAAGACATGGCTTTCGTGGACAAAAAATAGAATAGTCATTAACTACCATGTCTGGCTTATTTGCTAATCTACTTTGTACACCCTGTTCATGCATTTCATCGAGAATTGACATCAATGCATCATTTCGTACAGAAGATACATTACTTTGTACAACATGTTCTTCGTTGTCTTCCACATACTGATCATACGGAATAATATTACTATCACTCGTATAGTCAGCATCAGAGTCAACAACGTAGTTGTGTTGTACATCGCTTTGCATCTCGTGTACTTCATGATACTCATCCATATGATCTACAAAGGTATCATGATCTTGTACCTCAAACGGAGTATTCGAGTCATATGATGGCCCGGCTTCATCGTAGATTGGATCTTCAGATGTGAGATTTGCCATGAACATGGTCTGTGTAGTGGGACCCTCATCAACATCAGAGTCGAATGCATCACATTCATCAGCTTCAAAGACATGGTCCACATTGAGTGCCAAATCATTCTCGGGTGAATCATCCACATCATCATCAAAGTTGGTAACCTGTTCTCCTGCAAGAAACAACGACTGTTCTTCATCCAGTACTGCACCATTCTCCTGGGCTTGCATTAGTAGCATCTTGTCCTTGAAGTAGTCTGAATCTTGAAGTCACTTTGGCCTTGGACATTCTCGTGCTATGTGCCCTAGTCCGTTACAGTTGTAGCACTTAATGGGTTTGGCTTGACCAGGATTAATAATGCCTCCTCTGTTCTGACCTCCTACATTCCCAGCTACAACATTTCCTCTTGCATTGTTTCTCTGAAATGGTCTTCCTTGATTGTTCGCATTGTATCTTCCACGGACATCTTGAACCACAACTCTGCCGTCTTGAACCGTAGCTTTGTTCCTTGCATTAGACGATGTTCTAAGTTGATTGTTGGTTTGAGGAAGATGTGATTTGTACGATTGAGTGAGGAGGGCAAGTGTGTTGGATAGACTTTCAATCAAGTTTTCTGTTGAAGAACTTCCTGAGTCCAGTTGAAAGTTGTCAGCAGGAGATGGTTCATTTGAGGATTGAGGAGACTTGGATGATTGTGTTGGATACTGCTGAACTGAGGCATTAGACACTAGTGCCAAAGGATCATTAGTTGGTTGAAGGAACTTTCCATCATTGTTTTGTTCTCATTCGCATGTACCTCATGTTGCTTCAAATAGGCATAAATCTGATCAAAATTAGACTCCTTCAAACCTCTATTAAGTTTGACTTCAGTTATGAATCTACTCCACTCAGGTAACATGTTGTTCACAAACTTAGAGTTAAGCTGCATCCTGGGCATGGTCATCTTGATGTTTCTCATGTCATTAATGAGCTTCGTAAACCTAACATAGTATCCTTGAATGGTTTCTCCTTTGATTTGACGGAAGTGTTCAAATTCATCGTATAATTGAGATTCCCTGTCATCCTTTGTTAACTCAGAACCTTCCAGAATCATCTTCACGTTTTCCCAAATGTCTTTGGCGTAAGTATAATGGTTGATGAGTGAGTAGATTTCCTTTGGTATACCTTGAAGTAGGATATTTGTTGCACAAATGTCAGCTTTATACCTTTCCTTTTCTTCAGCTAAAAGGTCGTTAAGGACTCTAGCTCGTACTGGACCTTGTTGAACTGCACCCTCAGTTCCTCCTGCAATAACATCTGAGACCGTTCCCATATGAAATGGTCCTTCATTAATGGACTTCATTATATTCTTTCCATTATCCTTTCCTAGATAGTACAGACGTATACGTTGTTGCCAAGATTCAAAGTCTGTTCTATCAATCATTGGTGGGCATGTATCAGAACCGGCACACTGGATGTCTTCTGACATACTAGACATCTTGTTTTATTATGATATGATATGTTTTGATCGATCAATGATTAGTGAGTATATGTTAAAAGTGGTGAGGTTAACGTTTTTGTTATAGTGATATTAAGTCCTAAGTTTGAATAATTTCCAAAGTGTTCAAACAGTTGCTTAACTCGCCGCCAGATTAGCAACTCGCCGCAATGAAATAAAAGCAACCCGCCGCTGGTTTAGTGAGGCAAACCGCCGTTTGCAATTACAAGCAACCCGCCGCCTATTGTTCAAACCGCCGTAGCTTCTTTTAGATATTTGCTATTAAAATATTCAAACCGCTGTCAACCTGTTCAAACCGCTGCCTATTACAATAAAGCAACCCGCCGTGTGAACAACTCGCTGTGTGAACAACTTGCCGTGATGTTAAGCAACTCGCCTCCAAAGCAACCCGCCGTGTGTCAAACAGTTGGTCACCTACTAAATAAAATATTCTATTTACGCAAACCGCCGTGAAGAAATTCTAGCAAACCTCCACGAAGAACACCGACTTTTATCACACAAAAGCACTTATAAATCACCCTTTTGAACGATTTTGCTTGATTTCTTTTGCACAACACAGTACCACAAGGCAATAGCAACTATAAACACCCAAACTTTAACATTACAAACATCAAAATCTGGAGAAATGAAAAAACGAGCTAAACACCTTCAATAGTATTTTTTTTCGATCTAAAACAAGCAAGAAATCGCACATACACACGATCTAATCATCCCATGTGCTCTGATACCAATTGTAGTATATTATATATCATAACACGGGGTCGATTCTTGGACTTGGCTAGTTTCTAGAGAGAGAAACACATGAGAGAGATTTTCTAGTGAGAGAAAATGTGTTTAATATGAAAAGTGTAAATGACTAGCTTACCTCTTCCAAAGTTGGAAGAGGCTTATATAGTTCTTACAATATACCGGGTATTAGTACCCGGCTTAATACCAAAAATCATACTATTAACTATTAAACTACGAGCTATAATAAACAGTAAAATACACGGGGTGACCGAGTCTTTTTCTAATATCTAACAGACAAGATACTCAGATCTGGGTCGGATTCATCACTCTGGGTTTTGTTCCTTTCTGGGTCGGATTCATCATCTGGATCGTGGCGGGAAAGAGTACATGGTGATGAATCATGTTATGATTTTGGTTTGTAACGAAGGTGACATAAGGTTTTTCGTGTAATTTTGATGGTTGGATTATGATTTAATAGATTTTTAGTTGTTGTGACTTATGATGAATGTTTTGGTGACGGGTTTGGATCTCGATATGGGTTTGTGAATCGAGCAAGGATGAAGTTTTATTTGTGATTTTTGGGATTTGGTTCTTGTATCGAGGTTTCGGGTGATAATTTGTATGTCGATGAAGGTTTTGAGCAACAGGTTTCATGGTTATGGACTCTACGTTATATGTTTTTGTGAGGGGTGTTTTGTTTAGTGGGTTTTTGTGATGAGGGGGTTTGGGATTTCTAGGTATTTATAGTTTACTCATGTTTTGGTTCCCGGGGTGTTTTGGCCACGATAGCGTCTACAATTATAATTTTCCATTCTATTTATTAAATTTACCTATTAAATCAAATATTTATAAAATTTTGATTTTACAAACACAAAATTATTATGAATAACATGGTCATGGGCGAAGATAGGAGGAAGCAAGTTTTTAGCGAAAAATGTTGTACTATAAATTTTTTAAAATATTTGTATTTTTGTAATTTGACTCCTTAACGAACTAATTTGTAATGTAGTTTTTTTAAAATTATCAGAGCATTAGGTACCTTCTCGTATCTATACTACTTATAAAGAGAATTTGAGATTCTCTTGAAAAGTTGAAAATATGTATTTTAGGCAGTGTTGAAAATTTAATGCCTGTAATCTTGAAATGCTGAAATTCTATATTTTAGGCAACATTATCATTAGCAAATCATTAGCTTTCCAATATATTGCTGGAAAAAACCCATACATACGACACACTTTTTTCTCTTTCTAAACCCTAATACACAAAATGCCGTCACCATGATCTTATCACCGCCGTCGTCATCTGCCGAATCCGCCACCATCTCTTGTTGTTTTAGGTGGTTTCAGGTAGTTCCGGTTCGTGGTATTGGTTGTTGGTCTGGGTGGCGTTTGTATTTGGTGGTTTCGGTTGTCTATCACCATCTCGCGGTTACTCTATCATCGGCAATCAAAAGCCATTTAAAACACCATTCAAAACATTGATTCACTTTCCTTCTATTCATAAAACTTCTACTCATCTTATTAAAAAAATACCTGTAGATAAAAATCGTGTGATACTCATCCATTCGTTAACAGAACCCTAAATCAAAACCGTAACACAAAATCGACACATCATTTAACAGTAAGGTTTGTCTCAATATCTTATGCTTATGTTTATATCTATTTAATTATGTATCATATCAATGTTTATGTATGCAACTCGTTGTTATGATTGTGTAGGATTTCAAGAAGGGTGCAATTGTAGGTACAAGGGTGCAATGATAGATGATGTTCCCCGCATATTTGAAGCTGTTTTCCAGTGCACCCTGGAGGTAAAACCAATCAGTTTATCAAAAGTATCTAATTCTTACCTCGTTTCATGGAGCTGGATACACAGTCCTGTAGTTTACTTGGTGTTATTGCCTTTTCTCATGTTTGACATAGTTGTATATGTGGTACAGATGATAACCAAGAATTTTGAAGACTATCCTGAACATCGGCTCAAGTTTTTTTTTGTTTTTGAGGGCCATTGCTACACATTGTTTTTGAGCTTTAATCTTGTTGTCACCAGAGGTTGCCATAATACATTACTGGTATAATTGGTCCGGCTTTATTCATGTTGTCATCTGTGGTTGTCTCGACAAATCATCGAAGTCGGTATCTTGTTTGTGTTCTTATTAACAATAATATTTACACACCCGCAACTAAACTCGTTATGGATTCCTTCATGTGGGCATTCTGACATACTGAGAGAAACATTGCCGAAACCGGGCTTAATATGTTGTTAGAGATGCTTAAGAACTTTCATGTCGATTTCTTGGACTTTTTGAATCTTCTACATGTTTTATTTATGTATTGTGTATATATTCTAAAATTTCATTTTCTCATGTGACAGATTTCTGAGTTTTGTAATCAATTCTCCCGGGTGTTACTTCGTGCTGATTGTACAAGAAATATTCGCCGACCTGACAGACACATTCTATAAACCTGGTTTCAAGCTACATGTTTTAGTGCTGCAGCACTTATTGTGTCTAGTACGTAGTTGTCTTGTCTACTCTTGAATTCAATCTCCTTATAATGTTTGTGCACATTTTTACCATTACAATGGCAAATTTTAGGTGGAATCTAGCTCACTGACAGAACCTTTATAGGATGCGCCACAAGTGGTGACGTGTAATGACTACCATCGTGAAGTTGTCGTAGAGTATGGATGGGAAGTAAATCGATTGTGTTTTTATGCTCGATAAGGTTGTTATTTTTTTTAATAATTTATATGCAATTTTTCAAGTAGAATTAGGATTTAGGGTTATATATTTGACTATAGGGTTATATAACAGATTCTCAATCCCGGTTTCGACAATGTTTTATAATGTTTTGGAAGTAAGATTTAGGGTTATATATCAGATTCTCAATCCTCTCGTTAAATCATTTGTAAACGGATTTTGATGTTTATTTTGAATTTTTATGGTAGGCTTAGTAGAGGCGTCATGATCAGGCTTAGGGTTTTCATGCAGTAATCTTGTTGTTTTGCACCGGGTTGCTACATTGCGTCATGATCAGTTGGGTCAGGTATGTTTATAAATTTTGTGGTTAGGTAGTAGAGGGTCATTATGGGTGTGGTGGGTAGGTTGGGCGCCCGAGAAAAAGGGCTCATTTTTTGCACAACTCATGTGTTTCTTATATGTGCTATTAAAACTAACAATAAGTCAATAATATACAGATTTGAGTATTTCATTTTACAATCATAATCATTAATGAGATACTAACAATGATATTTGAACTAAAATTATTTGTCAGATGCCTTGGGGAGTACACTTGCAGCTCATAAAGATAATCCACGTGTATATATTGGTTGTAGAAACCAGGCGAAGTTTTTTCTAAAGAGTAAGTATCATCTAAAACTCAAAACAGGATTTGCAAGTATCCTGTTGATATTATACTTCCATGACACTTGATTTCAACTTTTTTTATTCTTTAGATTTGACAGGGTCAGAAATAGTACGAACCTGATTGGTGGAAATTTGGAAATGGGAAGACGTAAGAAGCTAATTATGGTTTTGTCTTTGTATATTAAATGGTGTTTACAAATACCTTCATTGAAAACTTGACCCATTTATTTCAAGTTTTCTTAATCTATAAATCTAAAATTTGAATGCACCTTTAAAACAATATTTTGTAATTTGGAGGCTTGTTTTGCTTATTAATCTATACATATATATCATCGAGGCTTGCCTTCTTTTGATTAACAGGTATTTCCGCCATGCATCTGGTGAAATGTTTGTTATATTTAAGGCTTTGGCTAGATTTGTAGCTATAAACAGGTTTAACACCGCTTCCTATAACATCTTATATTTTTCACTCCATTGCTGTCAATTAGTTTAACCTTGGTTTTTTTTTGTGAACTAGCAGAGCTATTCTGTAGACACATGCTTTTGATGATCTTAGTATTGGATCCTGGTTCATTGGGCTTGATGTCAAACATATTGATGACAAGAAATTTTGTTGTGCATCTTGGTCAACATGTCTACTTCTCTTTCTCTCTGTCTTTCAGATATGTTATGCACAAATAGTAATGATTTTAGAAAAATATCGAACCCTTTTTGATGTCAATGGGTTGATTCAGGTTATGGTTATCAATAGGTGAAACGGTTAAAATATAATTCTTGCGTTAAATGTCACACAATGTATCTTTGATACACGAAACCTCAATTCATTATAGATGAAATCGATATTGAAATAACATGGTTTTTGTAGTCATATATGACACCTTATATAACTATACATTTTTTGAATGTTTTTTCACAAAAAATGTAAATCATCGCAACAAAATTATGGTACCTATCGTGCCAAGTATATTGTGATCATGGTGTTAGAGATTAACACATTGGTTTGGTTGCAGGAGGTATTTGTGCAGGTGCATAAGTTGATCTAATAAACAACCCGTCAGATTATACAACAACCTGGCAGATTATATACAACAACTTGGCATGGCTGTACACAAATGGGATAGTTGATACTTAGAGAAGTTGAATAGTGACCATATTTCAGAGAGGATTCAGATAAAAGGATCATAATGTTATCAAATGGCCACTACATGGTCAAGGGAACTCATTTATTAGTAATTTAACCAAAGAACTCTATTTTTCTTTTTTCTTCATTTTATTTATATATACACAAAGCTTACCATAGTGCTTAAAGAGAGTGTCATTGCATATTTACATTGTGGTTTCCATCCTGTTGTCCACCGTTTGTAATTAATCCACACTTTGAATTGGTTAGCTAGCAATAAATTATTTCATTATGATGCTTATAAATCATATCTTAACAGTTTGCAAAGGAAGTTTTGGATGCTGGTGCTCGTGCTGTGCGCGTTGGTGTAACTACTGATGAAATCGATGTTGTGGTTCATGAAGCAACCATTGCTGCTGGTATGTCCACTTCTCAGTTACTATTACGCAACTTTATCGTAATTATCTTACTTATGGTCCATACATCGCTGTAATAATCGATTATTCTTGAAAATGAAACATATATATTCTATTAGCATGAAATATGAATATGTTAGACATACCAAATCAAATTCTATACCCAATTGCACATAAAAGCGATACTCTAATAAATTTTATTTCTGATGATACTACATTTACCGTAGGAGCCTATCCATCTCCGCTTAACTATCATTTTTTCCCGAAGTCATGCTGCACGTAGGTACTTCTGTCTACTTCATTTTCGATCTTTGTAATATACTGTCTTTTTCTTGAACATGAGTGTTTATGTTGCCAGATCTGTTAATGAAGTAATCTGCCATAGGATTCCGGATGGAAGGTATCCACCTTATGAAATTTCAATTTGCTGTCATTTTTTTCATCTTGTTATTCTTTCACACCACCATATTGGAAATATTTTATTTGTATAATGTTCCTACATGTTCTCTTGATTTTCATTGCCATTCTTCATATATCATATAATGGAATATATAAAGATTTAGTATAGTTTTAATCACTGGTACTTGGTGTTACTTCAGCTGAATTTGTTAAGCCTGATAAGTTTTTCTTTATGTGCTTGCAGGAAACTAGAAGATGGAGATATTGTCAACATTGATGTATCTATTTATATATAACAAAGGTGTTCATGGTGAGTGCACACATTTCTTATATACAGACGTGATAAGACGTTAAGAAGCGTCCATTTGTGGGTTGATAACACTGTGACTTGCTTTTTGACTTTTGCGGTGACCTGAATGCGAAAACTATTATGCGTTGTTAACATGGATGAAGCATCTCCACAACTGTCAAAAATGAACTTAATGAGTCAATTACTATTGTGTAGTATGCATCATACCTAGAATTAATGTAATTAATCACTAACGGTCATGGTTCAAATTTGAAAATCGTTGTGGTAGATTGTCTGTGAAGCTTGTAGCAATATTTTCTTTTAGGGTGTCTGTTGTTTAGAGGGTCTCTTTTGATGAGGCGTTATGGGTTTGATATGAAGGTGTTCGATGGGTTTTGTTATTTTAGGGTCTTTTTCTTTCTCTTTATGCCTCTATTTAACCTGATGCAAATACCAATTAAAACCTTACAAAGCAAACAAGTTTTTCGAATGGTAATCGCTCTTGTAGCTCTACTTTCTCCTACATTATAATTCAACCAAAATCCATTACTACAAGTATTTACACAACACAAAAGAGCACCTAGTAACCGCTAAACGCATGAATAAAAATATCCATTAGATGTTATTGGTAGCGTCATATCTTACAACTGATTGCCTAATATATTCGTTTTACTAATATGACATAGTAATTCGGTTTAGGCATATATGTGTCATCTGATTCACGACTCACTGGATCAGTATAAATGTCCTTCCTTTCTTTTACAAATCAACAACTATACACTTACGTAACTGATTCATTTTGACATGTTTTACTAGACAATGTTTCATTTGGTTAGTGTTAATCTCGCCTTAAAACTGGCACCGTATCCACAGAACACGTCAAATAGGTTGGATGGGTCAAATGGGCTGGAAGTGGCTCAACATCAATTGTGTAATGCATAACAACCTCCTAATATATTTTACTAAACAAATTATCCCTTTTCTTTATATTTATCTTTACTAGATATAATGAGTGTAGCCCCAATTATTGAAAGTGGAAAATTAAGTTTTTATTTAAGGAATTTTTAAATTTAAATCTATTGAAGGTATATACTTCTTTATAGAAAGCTAGAAAACGCAATGATGGAAAACGAAAAGTAAGACTCCTAGTGTGAGGATTAGCACGTGGAAAACGAAAAAAAAATATAGTATTAACGAAAAAAAAAGGTTTTAATATGATATCGACATTAAATCCGCCAAAAGAGCTAAAATCTTCAGTTTTTTGTGAAGGAAGTTCACGAAAACTTCCCCTTGATTTCCAACCTCATTAGAGCGGTTATTCCTCAAAGACAAAATATTGCGGATGTGATTATTTTACACTCTTAGTTTCATCGATCCATCAACTATTGCAAAACTTGAATTTAGTCAACTGCGGCCTTCCTTAATTACACTCATCTAAAAAAACTCTAGGGTCCTTAGACTTGAGTTTGTGCTCAAACTTAGATGGCTTTCTATGTCTCTCAAGTATACCTTAAAAATTGTATGTATTATTACTGTAAGTCACTGGAGATTGTAAGCTTTAAATTACAACAATTCACGGTGCAAGAGTTTGGATATGAAGGTTGTAGTAGTTTATTAGAAATCAAGGCCTTTCTCAAATTGGTTCTCCTAGCCAAACATAATGAAATTGTATTGGGACACATGCAAGTCGTGGTTAAAGATACATCATATATCTTAGTGCGACTATGTCTTACCACAATAATCGACATTATACTAATAACGGGTCGCTAAAGATTTTCCGTGCATGCCGAGTATTTGCCTCAGTTCTAGCTTAAATTGTTTTCAAGTGAAGCTATATTAAATCGGATGATGCACAAGGGTGCTTCCGTAGGGAAGGGGTTAAAAAGGCTAGAATTGTTGACAATTTTCCTTTTACTTATTCCGAACAAAGTGAGTACCACCTAGTGTTTCAATTCCATATGACACGTATCACTTTCCTAAAAGGTGTTATTATACCTTACCCACGTAAAAGTATCTAAAAGCAATAAAGATTTCTTTTGTATCCCATCTTTTATACAGTACAACGCAGAGTTTATATATATGTTCTGTTTCGAATTTTTGTCAGTTCTCTAACTTTGACTTGTTAAACTTTATAATTTTTATTCTGCACTTTCAGTTTCACAGTTTTATAATATAAACAAAAATTATAAAAATTAAAAAAATTAAAAATAACCCGAAAAAAAACATAAAGGTATGAATGGCTACCCCTTTCCCAAATTAAAGTTTATTACAAATCAAATCATTTGTTTATATTTTATTATTTTATGCTAGTTTGAAATATTATTTGAAAAGAATGATAGGTCGTATGAGAAATATTAAAATTGTTGATCAAAATGTATTATTGTTTTTTGTATTTTTCTAAGTCAACTTATTATCATTTGGGGCGCTTATTTGTAGCTATGAAACTAACAAACGCTTATAAATTTTAAATAGAACAGTTTTAAACAAAACCCTTCCAAAAAATAGTGTTTTATAGGACGGTTTCTTGTATAACCTTTTTATTTAATCTTATGATGCGGTTTTTAATTTAAACCGCTACAAATGTGTGCTCCAAATAAACCATTGTATACTAGTGTGCTTTTTCTATTTTACTACTTATTCTTGCTCCGTGCTTTGCTTACTTTAGCATTGTTCATTTATTGCCATGCTAGGTTTCCGATGGTACGCGTGTGAGGACTTGTTTTATATTATTGTGGGTTAGATGGTACAGGTTTTAGAGGGTTTTGCTTCTTGATTTCTTGTTTGCTTTTTCTAGGCGCGTTGTAGTTCTTCACGTGTATTTTCTTGCATTGGTTTTCGATATAAGTTGAGTTTCTCTGCTTATGGTCTTTTTGCGTTCCTAGTTTACGCCCTTGGCGCTCTTCGTAGCCTTAGGTCTTTTTTTATCTTTCTTTACCCTGTTTTTCTTTGCTTGCTTTGTATATGTCTTGTGCTTGCCCTTGTTATCTCTTGCTGTAGTGAGTTATGCTTGCTTTTTTGATTTGCGTCCTCTGGTCCATTTATTTTCGCATGTTTATTCTAATTAGTGCCTTGTGTGGATCGCTTTAATGCCTTAGCCCCTAGCTCTTTTGCTTAATCTTTCTTGGTTGCTCTTAGGTCCTTTTTTATCATTTTCAGCGATTATGCCTTTGCTTTGTAGCTCTTTTGTCTCTGCCTTGTTAGTACGTTTGCCTACTCATTCGTTTTGAGTCTTAGGCATCGCTGGAAGGTTCTTTTGATACTATGTGTTGTTTGGTTTTTTGCTTCGTCTTTCTTGCCATGTGCTTCATTTTGCTTGCCTTATTTATCAAGCCTTATTTTATTCTCATGCCTTGTTCTTTCACTTTAACATGCTTTCGAGGAAAATTTATATATATGTAAAAAATAAAAACAAAATAAAAATAATAAAAAAGAGAAAAAAATTAAAAAATATATAATAATAATAATATTAATAATAATAAATTGATGTTCTACGGCTTTTTTTCCTTTCTTAGCCGGAGGTCTACCTAGAAGCCGTTTCTTTACCAGCGCGTTTTTCCAAAGATAGGGGTATGATCTGTCTATATTTCACCTCCTCCATACCCTGTCCAGACGGGATTGAGTATCATTGTTTTTGTTATTGTAGTAATTTTAATACATATCTTGTAATTTAAAAAATCACACTTTTACATACAACCATATATGAAGTTTAATACTTGTAGGATCGTTTAATTCATAACACGGTGATGATTCTTGTGATTGGGCTAGTTTCTAGAGAGAGAAACACATGAGAGAGAATATCTAGAGAGAGAAAATGTGTTTTCTATGAAAAGAGTAAATGACTAGCTTGCCTCTTCCAAAGTTGGAAGAGGCTTATATAGTTTTTACAAAATACCGGGTATTAGTACCCGGCTTAAAACCGAAAGACATACGATTTACTATTAAACTACGAACTATTATAAAAAATAAATATACGGGGTGACCGAGTCTTTTACTCATATCTAACAATCTCCCCCTAAGGGAGGTCACCCTTAAAAACACTAGACTTAAGCTCTTACAGCTTGCAGTCTTTTGATTCTTCATGTTACATCTAGTACTTTGTTGTAGTGATCTTTAGATAATAATTGAGCTTGTTCACTTTGATCTTGTTTTGATTTTGTATCCTAGCAGACTTTCCTATGAGAGATCATCAGCAAACTTAATCTCTCATCATTCTAGTAATTTATTGCCATCTTGTGCAATTGTGAAGAATTAAAATTATACAGAGTTTGCGGAAGCTTTGACACCCTTTATGAGTTCTTTCATAACTTCATAACAATGTGTAGGTCGTGTCTGAGCATCGGTTATTAACTTGACATTACTGGCAACTAGGAATCTCCATCTCCATCTTTAAATGATCCTGTAATTATACACAGTTATCAATAAAAGAAGAAAATTGATTTGAAAAAACAGTCTAAGTGTTTAATTTATGAAAATATTTTGATGAACACTTCGATAGTGTTTGATTGGTTGTCAACTTCTTCAATACGCGTCAATTCTTATGGCTGGGAACAAGTTTGATTTCACGCGTAAATCGCACCATCGTTCTTTCCAGTTTCCAAGTTTGATTCTTGTAGAATCGCACAATACATCTACCTAAGCTTATTTGATGTAGGCTCTAGCATTATTACCATCTTCATAGTTAATACATTCGTATCACTCGGATGTTTTCTGGCAATATCACAAGGATAAAGCGTAGGACTCATTAAGAATAAACCTAGTTTCCATAGTGTTGACAGACAAAGATAAATGGAATGTTCCTAAAGAGATTAATTGATTATCTTCTTGGCTCTAATCTCGAAAGTGGCGCTTTGATATTAGTGATCGGAGGCTGGATGCTGACTGCCACCTTCTTTCAATACCTATCTTACACGGGTGAAGTGAGACAGTAGATTAAGTTTTAGTCTCGTGACAAATGAGAGAAGTTTTCCCTTCAAGAGAAACTCGAAATGGCTGTGAAGGGTTTGTGCATTGGCATCACTTAGTCCATTATGACTCGCTTCAATGTCAGTAATCAACTTGTGATTCTGACAGCAAAAGTATTCGACCCGGTTACTCTGCCTATAGAGTATGGATGGCTTCTTTCTTTACCCACCCTTTTATCCGTATAATAATTTTTCATTCTTCAACACCCATCTCAGTGCATACCGAGAACTTCATGAATAGCACCTTGTTGGGTATATTCCAATACTAGCTCCATCTCAAGTCGGCACTAATTCCTTGTTTCTTACATTTACTCCTTCTAATCAAACCAAAGGATTCTTTTTGTACTAACTAGTGATTGTCCCCTGGGTCAGATCCCTCCGGTCTCAGGCATGATCATAGTATCGAGAACTAACCTATACCATCCGCTTATAACTCGATAAAAGTTAAAATACCTGGTCGCTCATTTGGAAAGTTCACTTGCCTATAAATCACTGTTGAAAAACTCAATCATGTACTTATGATATAACTATTAAAATGTTTAGTACACGATTGTTTTTGCATTTCAGAAAAGCTCCCCCTCAACATGTGCATCTTAATCGAAATGATTTAGCACAGGGGATGAGAATACAACCTTGAGAACCTAAGATGTAATGCATTCATTTTTTAGTTACAAGCGTGTATTGGAACATATTAATGCTCCCCCTCAATCGTTGAGGGAATATGTTAGTGTCCAGATATGGTAATTTTGAATTTTTTTTTCATTAAACTCAAAAACTTGGTTTTTAAGATTAAAGAAAAAACTCATGTAAAAGATTCAAACAACTGACACTTATACATCAAATTCCATACACTTAAAAGTACAAGATGTATGTAGCCATTTACCGATATATTGATCTTAATCATTCACTTCTCTTGATTAGATGGTAAGCCAATCTATCTCTACAATCTTCCACCTAATGATGCATTCGAGTTTCTGATCTTTTAACTTTTCTCCCACATATCTCGATGACCTGTAGTCTTTTGTAGTGGAGGTGGTGGTGGGTGGAAGTGTTGACGTCTGTATCAGTTGTCTCTGTTACCTAAGAGGGAACATCAGCTGATGCAGTGAGAGCTTTTGAAGATTTGGTTCCTTAGCATTCTTTTTTCTCTCCAAAGACCCGGTTACAACTTTCCAAGGGCACTCAGACATTAATATGAACAACACTCTCTCCCTCAAATCGATGAATCATTTTCAATTGAAAAGAGTATGTAGTCATTAGATTAGTGTCAAATTGTCCATGATTGATTCTTCAAGCAACACTTTTACCCACCAGTGTGATAACACAAAATAATTTTGTCTATGAAATCAATTAAGAAAAATTATTTGG
This sequence comes from Tanacetum coccineum, assembly GCA_026074375.1. NCBI lineage: Eukaryota > Viridiplantae > Streptophyta > Magnoliopsida > Asterales > Asteraceae > Tanacetum > Tanacetum coccineum. The sequence continues at coordinate 20,619 of BQNB010015650.1, forward strand.
TTATCAAACAGGAAGACTTCTCTTCCGAATTAAAGAAAATGCTACTGAAACGTACATTAATCCAAATTGCAAAGATATAAGTAATCCAGCCCGAGTAAAATTAATTACCCATTTTATAGAACAGTATCTTTCAGACGACAATCTTTCTTCAAATGATAACCGGTTGCAATTTGAAGTAATTGCAAACCAGTTTGCGTAATTCCAAATGACTTAAAATATTTACCAAGTCTATTTATTATGAACAATAATTACAAAGGATACATGAGGTCACTTCATTTACTCATCCTTTTCCTTCTTGTAATGGCGTTTGAAGGTTCCAGGGGTTAACTCTTCATCCCAAGTCTGGAGTAAAATTCCGAAAACGCTCTCTTGTAAAGCTTTTGTGAGGATATCCATGCCAGTTGATAGTTTGTTCTCCCACGAAGTAGAGTTCAACCACTCTATTTTCCACTGATCTCGAATGAAATGGTGTCATATGTCCGATTGCTATACAGATCGTGAGTGCTGGACAAATGTTGCAAAGCTTAACGCAATGGCACTTTTGTTATCACAGTACAGGAAATCTTATTGAACAGAAAGCCGTAGTCTTTTAGCTGAGATCTCATCCAAAGGATTTGACACATCATCCAGACATTTGCAATGTAATCCGCCCTGTTGTTGGAGTTGTGCCCGTACTTTCTTTGCTCCTTTAATGACCATCCCTAACCAATCAATCACCAGAAACAGAGCACTTCCCAACGTACTTCATCACGAATCCTGACATCCCGCATATCCGCATCTGCAAAAGCTGTTAGTGACATAGCATTGTCCTTCGGGATACCAAAGACCCGATGTTACCTGGTTTCCTTTTAGGTAACCGAAAGATACGTTTGTTGTATCAAGGTGCTTTTTGGTAGAGCTTAGCTGATATCAGCACAACATGCACACAGCGAATACAAGGTCTGGTCTACTTGCTGTAAGGTACATTAGGGAGCCAACCATTCCTCTAAATCGAGTTTGGTCAACTGGAATCCCCATGAGATCCTCATTCCAGTTTCATCACATCCATCCATTGGTTTATCGACAGGGTCAGAGAGATCCCATTCCATATTTCTTTAAGGTTTCAAGAGGCAACTTTTTGCTTGTTAATAAGATGCCTCAATGACTTCGAGAAACTTGTAGTCCTAAAAAAACAACATTCCCCATCATTGACATCTAAAATTTGGAGCTCATTTCTTTGGAAAATATGTTACACGCCATTATTGATCAGTTAGGCAAAATGATGTCATCTGACTATATCTGAACAAGTAGAATATGTTTGCCTTATTTGTTTGTGTGAATAACGTTGATCCATGGCAAACCCTTTAAGAACATTGTTGGCCAAAAATGGACATGATAGTGTGTCATACCACGCCCTTGGTGCCTGCTTTAGCCCATAAAAGCCTTCTTCAGACGATAAATGTGCGTAGTATTATCTTGGTCTCAAATCCTTCAGGCTGAACTGCGACAAAGGACTTCTTCTTTGAAGATCCCCATTCAAAAGCAGTTTTGACATCCATCTGGTAATGATCATAATTCATTGAGGTTGTAGACATTGGTAATGAATGATTCAGATGGCCTCAATCTGTCAACTGGAGCAAATGCTTCTGACAAATTCAATACCTTCCGTCCTGACGGGATATCCCTTTGCAACTAACCGAGCTTTGGTTTTTCAGTAAATCACCATATTCATCAATCTTCACTTATGTAGATCCACTGAGAGCGAATACCAGAACATATATGATTTGGGCCAAGGTACTAATTCACCAAACTTCAAGTCAGATTAAATTCGTGAATTTTCATCTTGCATGACTTGAAACCAGCGTCTTCTATCACGGCCATTTTGAGTTCTTGGGATTATGACTTTACATTTCAAGTTATGGAAACAGCACCACAAAGCATCAGATGCTAACTGGTTATCTGGTAATACATGACGATCGAGGGATTGCCCACGATGCTATCAAGATGGGTATCTTTGGTCACTTCTGAGATGATCTGGTGGTTTGAGTAACTTGGTTGGTTCAATATAAATACTTAACATCCCCTGATTGTTGACTGTGCAGAACTAGGTTCTATCCTGCAACAGGTTAACGTTGAGAGATGAAGGTCAACTTGATAATGAGGTTCTTTGAAGTTGGTCCACTGCACATCACCTTGAGGAAAGACTCTGGAGATGCACTTGTGATAATGAAAGTGAATGACTTGTAGAAGGTGAATCCTTGCAGCAATCGTTGTAGAAACAGATGTATTTGTAGAAACAATTGGAGTGTTAACTACAGTAGCCGTAGGGACTGGTTCACTATCTGTAGATTGATCAAAGTATTCATCGAACATCGGTTGGAATAAAATCTCCAGATCTTTATCTGTTGGTGGAATGTATGTAGTTGCAGGGATAGGCGATGGGGCGAGCCCTGAATTGAGTTGTCCAGGGTTCATCATGATAGGCGCCGGTCCTAAACTGAAGCGTACTAGGGAGACATCCAATTCCCCTAAATCGAGTTTGAACACCTGAGTCCATTATAACCAAAGGAAGATCTATACCGACCAGCGATTTGAAAACAGACGAATTGGAGGTTATAGAATTTCGAACCCCAATTTGTGTTGGGGTCACCTGTTGGTTAGCTGTACACAGTAGATACATGTCACGGGAAGCCAAGTTAAAGGTGCACAGTTCTCCTACGCAAATTTTCTTCTGTGGGTCTCCCTTGCTAACCACAATTAAGTTTTCCTGAGGCTGAATTTCTTTCTTTTGGTCTCCCCATTGAAAACCAACATTAGCAAATAGTTACTCTCCCGTTGCTTCCCAAACCTGCTTGGTCTTGTTTCAAACTGTTAATCAGACATTTTCCTTTTTGGTTTCCAATCTGCTTGGTCTTGTTCAAGACATATTCTTAACAGTGTGGGGTAAGCATGATCACAGAGCTCAAAATAATAACAAACACACATTTCATGATTTCAAAATTCCAACATTTGTTACACGTTTTGTACACAGTATTCAGAAGTCGAATATAATTCCAACATGCTTAGAGCAAATGCTATAATCAACTCGATTCACTTTTGTCCAAAACAGACTTCTAATTTTTCTAGGATGCGTCTTCGTATCTTTCTTGTTATTCAACATCTTAGCTGTCCCTCCCCAACACCCAGGACCTATTGTGTTATGTAATGCTTCTAGGCTTTGATCCGCTGCACAGTGGATAAAGCTTACTCCTAAAGAGGAAATCACCTGGACATTTAGACGGTTGAGTTTTCTGGTGCACTCCATGTTTCCTGTGTGTTTATTAAGTTACATGTACTGCATGTATCAGTAAAAGTAAACTGCTTTTCCTATTAAAGGGATAGAAGTGAGCCTTGCTATACTCTTTCGGTGCAATTCTTTATGTGCAAGTGCCAATAACAAATTCTACAAATTCTTGAGAAACTTAGTGTATAGACAAGCATAGTTTATAAGTACATATCCAGTGGTTTACACTAACTCTAGCTTCTCTACAATCTCCCTAACTTTTCTACATCTCCCCTTAATGGTTGATATAGGTTAAATGAGCTATTCCTATTGTTCTTAAGGCGATGAGGGATTGGTTCTACATTCTATGGCGATACATACCCCAGAGCAAGAACATTTGTTTTGACAGAGACTCCAGCAGGCAACTTTCATATTGCCTTCCTAATTGAGCCTTTAGACTCCCTCACTCTGTGTTAACAAGGAAATGTCTTTTCTGAGTGCTATTGCGCGTGACTCTTAATAAGACACATCATTGTCCTTATAATACTGCTTATTCTTTCTATTTCTGTTTCTTAAATGCTCATTTTGTTCAAGAAGATCAGTGACATCGTTTGGGGCAATATAAGCTCACAACTTCTGTCATTCACATAGAGACTAGAACTTTACAATATATAATTCACGTTGTCCTTTATCTTGAATCTGATGTTCACAGAATTCTTTGATCTAAAAATTGAGTTAAAGATCAGGAGCTTCCTGGTGATGCTTGTGATTTTTATTTAAAAACTTTCTTTGAATGATTTTGATAACTTTAATTGCAATTTAGGTATTCCCTTTCAAGTTTTGAATATGTTTTGACTCATAATGCAACTGTTAACATCTCAGCTTCAAGATCTTAAGACAACGAGATTTTTCCACATCAAACAACAGTTGATTCGACAATCAATTAGCAATTCATATTCTCATTTTCATAGAAGGTTCTTTCTTTACAATTTCAGCACATCTGCTTGTCCACAGACATTCTGATTCCACCTCATCTGACATTTTGATCAAATTTCTCTCCACATTACTTTAACTTCTTTAAAGAGGGCCGTTTGAACTCCCTGCAAAGTGTTCTATAAGAGTTTTGAAAAATTGAATAACTTCAGTGAGGTAACATCTATTTGTTGGTTCAAAACCTCTTCCCCTTCTATAACACCTGTTGGGGTAGATACTCTTATTTGCAAGTTTGTCAAATCCGTAAAAGGTGTTGAGAACATAAAGATAATCTTCACTTGGACTTTTAGTTGGAAGAACTCTGGGGACAAGCTAGACAGAGTATTGTGGTGGATACACATGTCAATGCTGAAAGTGAGGTTTTCGAGAACTGAGGTCTCACCTTGTTCCAGTCATTATTATCTATGGACTCAAATAAAAAATAATCTGTTCTGGGGTCAGATTTCTTGTGGAGCAAAGGGTTGTAAGTAAGGTTCTCCTTCTCGGAGTAAATATCTGGGGGGGGAGGGCGCAATCCTAAATTTATTTCCACACAATGAATGGCTTAGCATTTTTCTTCATCATTCTTTTCCTAGTTATCTCACCATAATCTTGAGTTCCTCTGAGTCATGGCACAACCAGGACCTGCATGATTGGACATGACTAATACATGACCATTAATAGAGGTCTGTTTAACTTGCTTTTCACGGGTAGGAAGACATAAGGAATTTTTTGCTAGCCTAACTCTACCTTGTTCTTTTCATATAAAATGAATTTTGGTTTACATACATTTAACCGTTTGCGTACAATTGATCTTGTTCTAAAGCTATCCTTCACCATCTTTCTTTTAGCCTTTTAATGTCAAAAACTCTTCAAGGAATTTTTCTCTTTTTGTTTAAAATCCTTTACAAATGATCGCATTCTTCCTCACTATCTTATGATGGTTAAGATAGAACGTAAGTTGCAATTGTGGCAGAATGAAGTTCTGATTTTTAAAGATTTTTCTTTTCGATTTGGTCATATAATTATTCTTATTTAGTACATCAATCTTCGTTCTTTATTCAGTAATTCAAACTTACCCGTGTTCATGACACCCCACCAGTTCTTATATCTCCAAGTTCGGGAAGTCAATGTGTCAATAACCAACTTTAACCCATATTTGACTTGACATACTTTGTACACCCTGGATTCATTGCATTTCCTCCGAGAATAAACATCAATGCATCATTCGTACAGAAGATACATTACTTTGTACAACATGTTCTTCCGTGTGTCTTCCACATACCGATCATACTAAATAATATTACTATCACTCTAAAGTCAGCATCAGAGTCAACAACCGTAGTTAGTGTTGTACATTCGCTTTGCTCTCGTGTACTCATGATACTCATCCATATGAACTACAAGGTAACATTAATCTTGTACCTTCAAATGGAGTATTCGAGTCATATGATGGCCCGGCTTCATTGTAGATTGGATCTTCAGATGAAAGATTTACCATGAGCATGGTCTGTGTGGTGGGAGCCTCATCAACATTAGAGTCGAAGCATTGATCAGCTTCAAAGACATGGTCCATATTGAGTGCCAAATCGTCCACATCTTCATCAAAATTGGTGACCTGTTCTCCTGCAAGAAACAAAAACTGCTTTTCATCCAGTATAGCACCATTTTCATGAGCATTCATCAGCAGCATCTTGTCTTTGAAGTAGTCTGAATCCTGAGGGCGCTTTGATTGTGGACATTCTCGTGCTATGTGCCCGATTCCTTTGCAGTTGTAGCACACAATGGGTTTAGCTTGACCAGGATTCATGTTTCCAACTCTGTTCTTACCTCTAACATTCCCAGCTACAACATTTCCTCTTCTATTGTTCCTCTGAAATAGTCTTCCTTGATTATTCACATTGTATCTATCACGAACATCCTGAACAACAACTCTGTCATCTTGAACTGTAGCTTTGTTCCTTGCATTAGAAGACGTTCTGAGGAGGGCAAGTGTGTTGGTTAGGCTTTCAATCAAGTTATCCGTTGAAGTGCTTCCTGTGTCCATTTGACAGTTATCAACAAGTGATGGTTGATTTGAGAATTGTGGAGACTCAGATGATTGTGTTGGATATTGCTGAACTGAGGCATTAGACACTAGTGCCAAAGGATCATTAGTTGGTTGAATGAACCTTTCCATCATCATTCTGTTCTCATTAGCATGCACCTCATGTTGCTTCAAGTAAGCATACAACTAATCAAAGTTAGACTCTTTCAAACCTCTGTTGAGTTTTACTTCAGTTATGAATCTGCTCCATTCAGGTAACATGTTATTCATAAATTTAGATTTAAGCTACATTCTGGACATGGTAATCTTGATGTTTCTCATGTCGTTAATAAGCTTCGAAAACCTAACATAGTAAACATGAATGGTCTATCCTTTGATTTGACGGAAGCGTTCAAATTCAACGTATAATTGTGATTCTCTGTCATCCTTTGTTAACTCAGAACCTTCCATAATCATCTTCACATTTTCCTAAATGTATTTGGCATCAGTATAATGGTTGATAAGTGTGTAGATGTCTTTTGGTATACCTTGAAGTAAGATATTCGTAGCACGAATGTCAGCTTTATACCTTTCCTTTTCTTCAGCAGAAAGGTCTGTAAAGACTCTAGCACGTTCTGGACCTAGTTGAAGTGCACCCTCAGTTTCTTCAGCATCTTCAGCAGGAGTTTGTATGAACGTTCCCATTTGAAATGGACCTTCAGTAATCGATTTCATAATGTTCTCTCCATTATCTTTTCCCAGACAATACAGACGAATCCGTTGTTGCCATGATTCAAAGTCTGTTCTATCAAGCATTGGTGGGCGGGTATCGGAACCGGCATACTGGATATCTTCTGACATATTAGACATCTTGATGTATTGGTTATGAATGCAATTAACGTTCACGGGATTTTACAAGTCTAAGATTTAGACCGATAAGAAGTTTACCGGGATTTTACAAAATCAATAGAAAAACCGTAAATGAATAATTGTTTGTTGTTTAGGTTTGTTTGTTGTTTGATTAGTCTGATTAAGTACTTGGTTGTGTTATTTGGTTTGTTGATTTGTTTGAAATTTGGCGCAGTTGGATTATGAAAAAAAATAAATTTTACCCTATTACCAAAATCTAAATTTGGTGTAAAAATAAGCTAAAAAGGCTAAAGAAAAAAAATTATATTTTACTTAATTTCCCACCACAAAAAAGTGTCGCTAAAAGGATGTCGACGAAAAAAATATTCAAAAAATGCTTTATTTTTACTTATTCCAAAATTTGATTTGATGGGCGCTTACTTGTAGCTATGAAACTAACAAACGCTTCTAAATTTTAAATAGAGCAGTTTTAAATAAAACCCTTCCAAAAAATAGTGTTTTATTGGACGGTTTCTTGTATAACCTTTTTATTTAATCTTATGAGGCGGTTTTTAATTTAAACCTCTACAAATGTGTGCTCTAAATAAACCATTGTATACTAGTGTGCTTTTTCTATTTTTTTTTTCTTGCCTCGTGGCTTTTGCTTCTTTTGCATGTTCATTTATTGCCATGCTAGTTTCCGATGGGTTCGCGTGTAGGACGTGTTTTAGATTATGGGGTTAGATGGTAGGTTTAGAGGGGTTTTGCTTCTTGTTTTCGTGTTTGCTTTTTCTAGGCGCGTTGTAGTTCTTCGCGTGTATTTTCTTGCGTTGGTTTTCGATATAAGTTGAGTTTCTCTTGCTTATGCTTTTTCGTTCCTTGTTACTCCCTTGGCTCTTTGTTGCCTTAGGTCTTTTTTATCTTTCTTTACCCTGTTTTCTTTGCTTGCTTTGTTATGTCTTGTGCTTGCCCTGTTATCTCTTGCCTTGTGGTGTTATGCTTGCTTTTTTCGTTTTTGCGTCCTCTGCTTCCATGTATTTCGCATGTTTAGTCTATTAGTGCCTTGTGTGGTTCGCTTTTATGCCTTGCCCCTTGCTTTTGCTTAATCTTTCTTGGTTGGCCTCTTAGGTCTCTTTTTATCTTTTCGCGATTATGCCTTTGCTTTGTAGCTCTTTGTGCTCTCTTGCCTTGTTGTACGTTTGCCTACTCATCGTTTTGTCTTAGGCATGCTGGGTTCTTTTGATACTATGTGTTGTTTGGTTTTTTGCTTCGTCTTTCTTGCCATGTGCTTCATTTTGCTTGCCTTATTTATCAAGCCTTATTTTATTCTCATGCCTTGTTCTTTCACTTTAACATGCTTTCGAGGAAAATTTATATATATGTAAAAAATAAAAACAAAATAAAAATAATAAAAAAGAGAAAAAAATTAAAAAATATATAATAATAATAATATTAATAATAATAAATTGATGTTCTACGGCTTTTTTTCCTTTCTTAGCCGGAGGTCTACCTGGAAGCAGTTTCTTTACCAGCGCGTTTTTCCAAAGATAGGGGTATGATCTGTCTATATTTCACCTCCTCCATACCCTGTCCAGACGGGATTGGGTATCGTTGTTTTTGTTATTGTAGTAATTTTAATACATATCTTGTAATTTAAAAAATCACACTTTTACATACAACCATATATGAAGTTTAATACTTATATTTAAGAGATATGCTAGAACCACAAATATTTTACAAAATAAAATCTACAAAATGAAGTGTCATGATTGTCATTGGCTTGAAGTATGGGATAATTTGAAAAGATAGAGAGAGAACACCACATATAAAGATGCCACATCATTTTGTGAATTTTAAAATAACAACATACATTATGTTCAAATATTTATCATCTATCAGTAATTTTAATACATATATTGTAATTTAAAACATCATACTTTTAAATACAACCATATATGAAGTTTAATACTTACATTTTAATTAGCAAAGTTAAACATGTCACTCACCATTCAAATAACAACATATATTATGTTCAAATATTTATCCCCGTCAGTAATTTTAATACAGATCTCGTAATTGAAAACATCACATATATTGATTTTCAAACAAGGTTTGGGCTTGGGCCATCTATCGTTTGATAAAAGTTACCAATGTCAATGGGTTAAACAAGGTTGAGTTTAACGGTTTCGTTTTTGGTTTTATATATTTATCGTTTACAGTTTCGGTTTTCTTCAACCATAGCAAGGATTTCTTTAACTCATATGAGGATTGGCTTCTTTGGTTCAAAAATCTTAGAGTTTCCAAGCGGCTCAAGGATGTGTTTGAAGGCGTTTGTTACATTTCTTGGTGGGTTATTTGGAAGTTTCGCAATCAAGTTTTATTTGGGATCAACTTCCCTCGTTTAGATCTCCTTTTTGACGATATTGTTCGCTTGTCTTTTTATTGGTGCTCTAGTCGTTGTAACTCAAATTTTGATTGGAACACTTGGATGAAAAATCCTAGTTTCATTATTTTGTAATCTTTTCCTAGCTCCTTGCTAGTTTTTATATAAAATGCCGTTAAAAAAAAGCAAGGATTTCTTTAACCTCAGTCGCTTTTCTTTAACCATAGCAATGATTTCTTCAAGCTTATTACGTGACCTCAACAACCCTGGGATAATCTGAACAAACCTTTGACACATTGGTGGATCAAACCACCGGGGGAAGTTGACACATGTTGGACTTTGAAAATAAAAGAAAAAAGATGTGTAAATAAACAAACAAAATAATTTGTTACATATTTTTCGATCCGATCATACTTACAAGTGTAGGACAACCATATAAACGGAGACCAGAATTCTAATTAGTCCATGTTGTTTTGATCACGGCTTCCAAACCGCACAAACAACGAACCATTTTAAAATTTGTGTGTTTTACCATGCAAACCATCATTTATAATACACGATAACGATTCAGGGACCAATGGCGCACACGAAAAATGACAAAAAACCCAACATTAAAGTACCCATTTGTATTTTTTAGTTAGGGATCAATGGTGAAATAAGGAAAAATTTGAAATTACATAAATGTCCATGGTTGAAAAGTCAAACTAACACCAGTTACGTGTAACGTGGCTCGAGGGACCAAACAGGTAACAAAAATCGACTTTAAGGATTAATGACATCGACCCTCTAGTCTAGGGACTGAATCCGCAATCAGACCTAAGTACAAGGACGAGCTATGTAATTTACCCTTTTATATTTATACTCATATCCTGATATATTTGTAAGTACAAAAAATATAAGGATATGAGTATATTTTATCGATCAAAAGTTTATTATATTTTATCAGTCAAAAGGTTTCTTCTTTATCTTTTTTTTACTATATTTTACCACAATGTATGTGTATGTGGTATCTAAGAGTGCTCCACAATAACATGTTACATTATGTTTTTCTTCCTTGTTGGCCTTACTAGCTAGTACAAATTAGAGCTTTAGGACAAATAGAAAGAGACGCGAAACAAAAATCTTTTGTCTCTCTCCATTGCCATTTTTCTAAGTAAATGAAAACGACATTCATATGTATATATCATTGAAGAAGAACGACAAAATAATAATTTCACACTTGTCCCCTAAAGCTACAGTAGTTGCGAGATATAACGCATGAAACAGATGTTGCACGAGGAGCTTAGTTTTCCCTCACTTTATGCGAGAGCTATATTAGCATGATACGGGCACATAAGCTTGAGATTTTTTACTCTAAGCATATACAAATGTCAGTGAAAGTCAATAAAGAGTCTAGAAAATCGGAAAAGAAGAAATAAAGAATCGATGAAAGTGTCTATGAACTTATTTCATCTATACATAAAAAATATGTAACTAAAAATGCCATTCTTGATGAGCTTAATTTGGCCTCGACTTGTTAAGAACACATGGATTAAAAAAATTAACACAAATATAAGCTTAATTCTCAAACTTGACTTCTCATATGCCTTTAGAGCACTAGGTATGGTTGGTGCCATGTAGAGGTGGCAAATCTTGCCCATATGGTAATTCATGGGCTCTTTTAGGCACCTTTTTAAAAAGTAGGGAGCACTTTTTGCCCATCAATTATTGTTAAATGGGCGCTTTTTGACGCATGTAAAATATTAAATGGGCGCTTATGGGCGCATGCAAAATATTAAATGGGCGCATGCAAAACATTAAATGGGATACTGGTCGGATCTTCTTTATTTAATAAGATTTGGTTCGTTTTTTTACGATTTCGCCCGTTTTTACGATTTCGTCATTTTTTTACGATTCCTCAGTTTTTTTACGATTTTGTCAGTTTTTTTACGTTTTCGCACGTTTTTTACGATTTCGTCCGTTTTTTACGATTTCGTCAGTTTTATACTATTTTGTCAGTTTTTTTACGTTTTCGCACGTTTTTTAAGATTTCACACGTATTTTTACGATTTCGTCTGTTTTTTTTACGATTTCGTCTGTTTTTTACTATTTAGTCAGTTTTTTTACGGTTTGGCCTGTTTTTTACGATTTCGTCTGTTTTTTATGATTTCGCCTGTTTTTTACGATTTCGTCAGTTTTTTTACGTTTTCGCATGTTTTTTACGATTTCGTCCGTTTTTTTACGTTTTCGCAAGTTTTTTAATATTTCGTTAGATTTTTTACGATTTCACACGTTTTTTTACGATTTCGTATGTTTTTTACGATTTCGTCTTTTTTTACTATTTCGTAAGTTTTTTTACGTTTTCGTCAATTTATTACGATTTCGCCTGTTTTTTTACGATTTCGTCAGTTTTTTACGTTTTCGCCCGTTTTTAACGATTTTGTCTGTTTTTTTACGTTTTTGTCTGTTTTTTTACGATTTCGAACATTTTTTTACGGTTCCGTCCGTTTTTTATGATTTCGCCCGTTTTTTTACGATTTCGTTAGTTTTTTTAAAGCCTCGAACCTAGCCGCGTCTTCTACGATTTTGTTTTTTTACGATTTCGCCCATTTTAGCCCGGTGCCCGTGCCCGCCCGACTCGCCCGTTTTGCCACCTCTTGTGCCATGGCTTGAGCCGTGGGCCAAAAATGGTATTTTTTCTCCACAACACCAAAAACTCTCATAACACCAAAAAGTGCCTCCATGGTTAACACCACATTTTTTGGTGTTATGGAGAATTTTTTTTTCATTTTTATAAAAAAAACTTATAAACTTAAAACTTAAATTTCATTAATTTAAAAAAAACATTACATAAACTTAAAAAAACGTAAACTTAAATAGAAAAAAACAATAAACATAAATAAAATACGACAACAATTTAAAAGTTAAAATACGTCGCCCGGGCTTTCTCTTTCAAAGCCTCGATCCTAGCCGCGTCTTCTGGATTCATCCCCGCAGTGTCGAAAGTAAGAATCTTCAAATCTTCGTTTCTTTTTTGAAGTCAAACCACCGGATCTAGCCGCTACATCACGATCCAATATTCTTTTTCGCTTCACTGTCCTGTGAATTTGTTCTTAGAAAGAATTCGTTAGTCGGTTTTAGACTAACCGGAAGTGGCAATGAGCTTGCCGAGGCACCGTTGACTTTTAGACTTTCGAGGAGCCCTGGATGGACGCGGTATAGCATCCTCTCCAAACATTTCGGGCTCATCTTCGCCCGTTACCCGTCCTCAGGTTCTTCGTGCTTGTGTCGGTCTTGGGTTTGTCCACTTATATTTATCTTTTAAAAAAATCCAAGCATCACAGTGTCGAAACTCGACACCATATTGATTACGAAACAAAGTGACATCCGGGAATACAATTTTCTTCATTTTCACACTTAAAAGATCGTTTGGTTGTAAATCGCGTAGAACTTTTGAACATCGCGATTCATCGTTCCTACTTACCGTCAACAAATTTTTATTTCTTGACTATTAAACCAAGTTTCTTCGGGTCTTTTTGTTGTAAATGGTGGATTTTGTACCAAAAAGTATCCCTCGCTTGGTCACTCCCATTTTTTGGATCTTCGGATATTTCAATAAAACATTTCGCCAAAAGTTTTTCCTCATCTTGAGACCAAAAAGCCCGATTGGATTTAGGTTCCTTAGGTTGTTTGTCACGCGGTTGTTTTTTTTGCCATTGATTTTTTTTCGATGTCGTTTGTGTGACGGACGTGATGGGGCCTCGTCCTCGACTTCGACGTCGGCTTCGGCTTCGGCTTGGCCGTCGGGTTCAGGTTGGGACGAATGGGGTGAAATTGGGATTGTTGGGTTGGTTGTGTTTGTGATAACCGAAATTGAAATTGCTCGGGAGTACAATTGAGAAACGGGTTTTGGTTTGGGACTTGAAAGTTAGAGAACGGGTTTGGAATTTGTATATTGGGGCGTGGTGGCAAATGGGAGTTGCTTGATGTCAGAGTTGTCGGATTAGATGAAGATGACGAATTTTGTAGGTTGTAGAAGAAATCGTTTATCTAATTGTTTGGATTCGAATTCATATTGGGATCCATGGAAAATTGAAAGAGATATATAAAAATGAAAGAGATATATAAAAATGAAGTGTATAAAAAATATGTGAGTTTGTATATGTATATATACAAAAATAATGGCTCAAAACTGGCTATATTTCGAAATATCCCGCTCCCCCAACGGCTAGTTTTTTTTTAAATTTGAAAACGCGAGAAGCGGTACAACTTCTCGTGTTTTCAAATCGCGTTTTCGCCCACCGCGCCGGCTGGTGGTGGTGGCGTGAGAGCTGAAAACGCCACCCACAGTGTGGTTCTCGCGCCGTGGGGTGGCGTTTTCGCCCATGGCTCAAGCCATGGCGCACCGTACCTTGTGCTCTTAGCGTAATGCTTAACTTTAAAAGCACTTTAGTCGAGTTTGAACATGTATAAACCAATGAGGTGAGATTCTTGTAGATCACCAACTCTTTGAAGAACAAATGAGCAGATCTTAACCCTTGATCTAATTTCAATCAAATGGCTAAGATCAAAAGTCCTAATCATATATAAACCCTAAAATCACATCCCTACCCCTCATTTACTACATAACTTTCTCTCTCCTCAAAAACACACACATACGTCTATAAAAAAACCACCACCGGAAAAATTCAAACCACTGCCGGAACTTCTTTATACCACTATAAATCACCCTGAAATCACAACAAATCATCGTCAATTACTGTAAATCACACAAATCAACGTTGATTTAACAGAAAATCCCAAATCTATCATCGGAAATCCCAATCGGTCACCGCAAATCACAATCTATCACCGGAAATCACACAATGAACCGTCATAAACAATGATTAAGATCCATTATTCATTAAAATTGGTTGAAATCAGTTAATTGATGTTATAGAAGTGCAAAAACATATCGATCTACAAAAAGAGGTTGTTTAATTCGAGAATGGGCTTGAATCAGATCCAGAAGATGAAGTTACCGATCTAAGAGATGTTGTAAAAAAAATTACAGGTAAAATCACACGTGATTCTTATGTTGTAGTGTTTTGTTATGAAAAAGGTAAATCACGTGTGATTTGCTCCTTGTCGTTGTAGACAGAACCGAATGAGAAAGTTTTGATATAGAAAGGAGCAAATAACGTGTGATTTGCTGTTTGTAATGTGTTTTGTTATGAAAAATGTAAATCACATGTGATTCGATAATTTTTGTTGTAGACTCCATCAAATTCCTGTTTTGATAAAAAAAGAAGCAAATCACAAGTGATTATGGTGTTGTATAGTCTTGCATATGAGAAATTGTAAATAACATGTTATTTTCTCCTTTTGTTATAGACTGAAGCAAATTTGAATGAATTTGATCCATGAAGGAGTAAATCACGTGTGACTCAGTTGTTTGATTATCCTAAATCACATGTGATTCTGTTTTTGATACAGATGAATGGTTTAAAATCATGTTGTTAGTCTGGTCTTTAGGATTATTAACGATTCATTAAAAATGGTTTAGAATCAGGTTAAACGAATAAGAAAAAAAGGTTGTTGATGGAAAAAAATCGGTTAGAATTCGAAAATCATGATACACATGATTCAGAAGATTCAGATTCAACTCAAGAAGATAATGTAGATGCAGTTGCAGGTAAAATCACACATGATTCTGTTTCGTTTAGTTTTTTTTATAAAAACAATAAATCACGTGTGATTTTCATAAATAACATGTGATTTATGTATAAAACAAATATGAGAATTAGTTATTTATTTCCTATGTTGTTATATGGTACTATGCGGTGTATTTGCAGAACATGAAGAAATTGTATGGAAGAAAAATCACTTGAAGATAAAGTGGAGCCGAAAATGAAATGTCAACATCGTTGAAAAAGACTAATTTGCGTATAAAAAAAACTTGTTCGTTAAACTCAAAGGCAAAGAGAAATATGACATTGATTGGTGTTTGAAATTTTTTGTTTTAAGTTTATTTTTACAATTTCATTAAATTATTTTACACATTGTTAATTGAATATATGAAATTCTCTTTTACTTGAATACATTAAATTCTCTTGTTATTAAATGCTATATCCTTTGTCATTTATATTGTGTTTAAATATAAGACACAACACAATATTCAAAATTCATTAAAATATACATAATACAAATCATGTGATGTGTAGTAAACATATTATAAATTCAAGTATAAAAGTACTGCAAATCATATGTAATTCATGCGTAAATCACACGTGATACGTGTATAAATCACATGTGATTTACCTCAACATGTATATGACTAAGCAAGAATAAGTAACTAAAACAGTTATAATAAGAGATTTGTTCCATTCAATACATCTTAAGATGCAACTTTCAATACTTCACAAAAAATAATTAGAAACATCTACAGACTTGTTTTGACTTTCGATACTTGTTCCAAAATACATTAAGAATCTACCATTGATAAATTAATAAGATTCAAGTGTTAAAACTTCACCGAAAATAAAACACTATAAGACACGATCACACAACCTTAAACATGTTTTCGCAATTACGTTTGACATTACTTAATCGTGTTCACGTTGATCTCTGTTGTTTAATGATTTAACAATTAAGCGAAGCCTCGATTCGTCATCAACATATTTTTCAAACTGCTTAGCCAATTTAAACATCCTCTCTCGCATACATATTAAACTCTTTTAAAAAATACTTTTGTAGCGTACTTGAACCTCAAACTCTTCAACATGTTAAACTGAATATCTGACTCAACACCAAGACCACATTCCCATATTATTGACATCTTTGGATCAACTTTTTAAAATTACCATATTTAGCCAACGCATTAACGATGTTGTTCTTCCGGATTCAAACGACCGCTGGACCTGGAATTTGGAGGGCTCAGGTTTGTTTTTGGTCAAGTCTGCCCGAAGGGTAATCGATGATACTCTTTTACCTTCAGTTGGCGTCCCCACTAGAGGGATCAAGATCATTCCTATCAAAGTGAACATCCTCGCTTGGAGAGTTTATCTAGACAAGATTCCTACCCGTTTTAATCTTTCGATTAAAGGTATTGACATTCCAACTATTTTTTGTCCCCTTTGCAATGCTGCTGCGGAATCAACTTCCCACATTTGTTTCTCTTGCCTTCTCGCTCGCCAAATCAGAAGTAAAGTATTGAGATGGTGGGAGCTGGATGATATCCCTTTAGACTGTTATAACGATTGGCTTTCGTGGCTCGTTAACTCCCGCCTGCCAAAGCACGTGAAGACTTTCCTCGAAGGTATTTTCTACATTATGTGGTGGATCATATGGCATTTCAGAAACCAATCCATTTTCGGTTCCAACCCTCCTAGGCGTGAGTCCTTATTCGATGACGTAGTGCAATTATCTTATTTATGGTTTTCTAGTCGATGTAAATCTAAACTCAATTGGGTTGATTGGTTAAAAAGTCCCAATTGCATTTCTTTGTAATTTCTTCTAGCTCCTTGCTAGTTTTCTAATAATATCCGCCGTTCAAAAAAAAACTTTTTAAAATTACTCTACAGTCAATTATAATAAGATAAATTTTTAACTATTAAATAAAACTGAGTAAGCACGTGTGATTTTGTACAAATCACATGTGATTTGGTATCATATGTCACAAATGCAACAAAAGTTAAGTGATCAACCAAATTATAGTGACAAACTCGTGCCAAAAAGTTAGACTTGCAGTATAATTGTGCAAACACACGATAAAACTACCATGGTTTATATAACACGAATCTTTGTTCCTTTTTTATAAAAGAATCAATGTACAATATCTCTATACATATGTTTCTGATCCTCGTGAATATACAGCCTAATAAAAGGATACACAATGCACCATGTTTACTCGATCTCAGCATGCACATAATCAACAAAAACAAAAATCTTCTGAAGTTCATGAAATATGCCAAACCAGCACTCACAACGCCATACCCAACAAAAATGAGACGTATTTGGATCTTAGGAGGTACATCAGCAGCCACACAAAGAACAACAATGGCTCCAATAAAAAAACTTTTGTAGCGTTTCAAATTTTTTATGAGCCTTCTTACATGAAGAACACTTTAACGCATGCTGCTCGTATCTATCAAGCATCTGTCACAAAAGAATTGAAAACATAGCAAACGCAAAGAAGAAATGTAAAAACATGTCATGATGTCAATATCAGTTCATTAAAATATATGGTTGCAATTTCAACACATTACCTATGAACAAGTAATCTGAAACAGGTCAAATCAAGAAATTTATCAAACAGGATATGGGTCAAACCAACTATAGGTAACCAACGTCTATTTTTTTCCTTACAACCTCCTAAATTTAGTCTATTTTATTTTAGGTAACCAACTCTCTTTACAACCTCTTGTTTCAAGTTTTATTGATATTAGTGAACAATATTGATTCTCTTTGTGTCTTGCATTTTAAATCATGTCAACATAGTTATAAACCCATGTGACAATCTAATGTGTCGCCCCTTATAAGCACAAGATGCTACATCTCAACATAAGATAAATTAAAGTGTTAAGATTAAGGACTTTATACTATCTTCCTCATGTTCATCAACAACATCAAAACCAAATCTCCTAACATCAAGAATCATAACAACAAAAATGGTCATTAATAAATAAAAACTTACGAAATCACGTGTGATTATCACAGTCGCATTTCATCAAATACATGGTGTGCTTATAAGCAACAATATGCAACAGTATGCAACAATACAACAACAATCACAACAAAGATAAACAAAATACAATAACCTACCAAAATAAGCAACAATAAACAACCAAAACCTAAAAAGCTAAAAACCTAAATAAGCAACATCTACTGCTTATATCCAAAAAGCAACAAATAATAAACAAAATAAGCAACATGAACTGATAATATACAAAAATAAGTAACAAAAGCTAAAAAAACCTAAATAAGAACCAAAATAAGCACCAAATGAAACGGAAAAAAAACAATGTATACGAGATTTCGCATTTCGAGGCTGATTTTGATCGGAAATCGACAAATAAGACGATTGGGGCAATAGATCATCTTTAGAGAGTGTGGTATGTCCATTGTATAGCGTCAATTTTGATTAATTTAACATGAATAGCAGTTAGGGTTTCGTTATAGTGGTGTGGGGGTGGTTGGTGTGTGTGTGTGTGTGTGTGTAATGGTTGGGAGTGATTATGAGAAATGATAAACCCGACCCCTGCAAGTTAAGTGAGTAAGATGGTATAATTACCAAAACGCCTCTCAGTAAATAATAAAAATAAAATGGCAAAATATCTCAACCATTGGATTGAAGTTGGATGAGTTACTGAGATTGCTTGGTTTGTTCTTTAGATAAATAGTGTTCTACATAGAACTTTTGTCATAAACCAATAATATCTTTTTTTACAGAGTTTTTTACTTAACATTGCGAGCCAACTAATCACAAGACGACTACCATTCTTTATAACTACAAGGGTGACTCAACATAAAAATACCAGTCTTCCGAAATGAAGGTAAATTGTTTGAATCCAACAGAAAGAAAATTTCAACCCCTTCAACACTAAATTGTGAACACTTTTTGTGTATGATCTCTAATTAAAATGAGTTTTTCTAACTTGTGTTTAATGAACACATGATAAATAGTATTAAACGCTATAAGATTCTTCAGATACTCAGTCTCACAGCTTGCGTGTCACAATCTGAAAAGCCAGCAACAAATTAATGGTCCTCATTATTCTTCAGTATCAAGTTTCACAATCTTACGTGTCATAATCTCATAGACGAGTATTAAGTTTCCCATATCATTTAATGCACTTTATCATGTGCCTTTAAAACATAAATTAAAAAAAAAACTCACTAAAATTTAGCTGGCTTTACTGATAAAAAGTTACCACGTAGTATCATCAACCTAA
>BQNB010015650.1:45000-72901 GCA_026074375.1 Tanacetum coccineum
ACGTGTAAGCATCCTAACATACTCTTCATTTACTATGCCGAGAGTATAAATACTCGATCCATTTTTCACTGTATCTTTTCTACTTTTTCCACTATCTTTGCCATTGTTAAAAACTTTCAAGCTTTATAATCATCTGTGTTTATCGTGTTTCGAAGAACTTTTAGCAGGTTAAGTTTTTGAACCTTTCTCTTTGTCATGAGTACTATTACAGACATTAAATGTGTTCTTTCTCAAAGAGCGTTTGGCCTTATTTGTGAAAAATTCCATATTACCCAGGAGGTTCACCCAATCCTCCCCGATCGGGATAAAAGGGGGGGGGGGTGGGGGGGGGGGGGGGGGGGGGGGGGGGGGGAAAAAAAAAAAAAAATAATTATATATATATTATATATTAAAAAAAAAAAAAAAAAACACAATGCATGAAAGGCCTGCCGGGAAGATTGGGCTATACACTAGGTTTTTTGACTTTGCTAATTTTAGTATGCCCGTTAGTGGGGGGGTGGGGGGGGGGGGGGGGGGGGGGGGGGGGGGGGGGGGGGGGGGGGGGGGGGGGGGGGGGGGTGGTATTTCCACTATATATGCCTTGGATCTCACATTAGATCTCGTTGATATTTATGAGATGATTTTTATAAGCTTATTTAAAGTTCCTAGTGTAGTCGAACGCGTTGCGCACCATGAAAACTTATCCGTTTAGTATGACAGCGCACACAAAGTATGTCTTTCTCACTTTGAAATCTTGTGCCGTGTTTGCGGAATTAAGCCAACTGTCGGTTTGTTCCGTTGTTTTTATGTCAATTCTAAGAAGAATGGGTGGATGTCCTTCGTTAAACATTCTAAGAAGTCCCCTGTATGTTATACGAAGCCTCTGGACTCTCTCAAAAATTGGAATGACCATTTTTTCTGGGTTGATGAATTTGCTTGCCCTGCGCGCTTTCCGTGGCATACTGCCAAGAACGTGGCTAGGGATCCCGCTCCGAAGGCTACTGATTTTAGCGCTCAAGATTATGCTATTCTTGTTGATCATCCCTTTCCGTTCCGGAAGTTCCCTGAGGAATTCTTGTGCTTGGTCGAGCTTAGCCGCCATTACACTCTGGATGAGGAAACTTATCCCTCATTTGTGGACAGGGACGGAGAGGGTGAGTGTCTTCTTTTGTGTGTACGTTATATGTTTTTCAGCTTGCTCTCTCGTTTTTTTTCTAACTGTGCTTCGTTTTGCAGATATGGATATCTTTGCTTTTATTCGCACTCCGGATCCTACTAAGGTTAAGGTTGTTGAGCGGGAGCGACATGAAGGTGAGCCACGGTTGTTGAAGGTAACTGTTGGTCGCACTGTTCCTTTACTTCCGGTTGCGCCCGACCATGGTGAGAGTGAGCTGGCTGCTAGTGTTGATAAACTGTTTGATGAGGGGGGGTGGTACTCAGGTAAAGCAAGGGGATTCCGCCAATGGTGGAGATGGGCGAGATACTGATGTTCAGCCGGTTGCTACGACTGCTGACAGTATTTCTGAGGATGTTGTTCCGTTACAGCCAAGGCATCACAGGAAAAGAAAAACCGTTATTGTTGATACTGGTGGGCATTCTCATCCTCCTAAGAAGTTAAGGGAGGATTATGAGACCCCGGGTGGGCCTTCTGTTTCTGGCAAGTCTAGGTCCACGGTTCAGATGTTGTTAGTTGGGGCCATATTGAATGCTGAGGTTAGGGGTGGGCCTATACCGGCTTTACCCTTTGTCACATCTTTCGTGTCCGCTACGCCAGAGCGCGAGGGGGGAGATCATATTGATTCCATAACTGGGCTTAACCTTCGAACTGTTAGTGCTCCACAAAGGTTCGTAATTTCTTCAGATTCTTCTCACCATTCTGGTGCTAATATTACGGAAGCTGAGGTTGATTCTTTTGCCAGGCCCTCTGTTCCTATTATTACGGCTGCCACTACTGTTACTTTGACCTCCGGTCCTGCTGCAGTTGTTCAGGAAAAAGCCGTTAAGCCTTCGGTGTTTGCCGCTGATTCCTCTTCTGCTGGTGGAGATCCTAATGATGGTATTTTTTTTGGATCTCACCGGGAGTGACTTCCTCGTCAGTGGTATTCGTACCGTCATCGACCCTTAGTTCGATTTTCAAAAGGTTTACGTTCCGCGATGGAAAGTGACTAATGGGTCCCGTCTTGATGACGGTCGCGTCTGTCGCGAGATGGTAGATGAATTTGCTCCTCCCAAAATTTTTGGCTTCCATTCGGGGTATGGATCATGACTAGCTTTTTATCGAGTTCAATGTTGGAGTGGCCAGCCAGGTTTCTTTGAGCGCGGAAGTGAGGATGCGTGTCGCGTCTGTCGCGAGATGGTAGATGAATTTGCTCCTCCCAAAATTTTTGGCTTCCATTCGGGGTATGGATCATGACTAGCTTTTTATCGAGTTCAATGTTGGAGTGGCCAGCCAGGTTTCTTTGAGCGCGGAAGTGAGGATGCGTGATGAGTACAATATCAAAGAGAAAAGGAAGTTGAAGACTGTTGTTGATGAATAGGCGGATTTGTTGAAGGTCAGGGAAGGAGAGATTGAGAGTCTGAGGGCTCAGTTATTGCTAAAGGTAGCGGAAGCTGCAGAGGCTATTCGTCTTCGTGCTAAGGTTTTCGGCTTTGCGGCTATGGAGAAGTCTCTTCGAGACGAGGTTAATGCTTTGAATGGGTGTAATCTCATCCTTGAAAAGGAGCGTGATGCTCTGGATGTGAAGGTGACGGATCTGGAGACTGTGATTGTGAGCAAGGAACATGAACTATGTGATTCTAATGCACAACTTACTTGCATCAAAACTCAGAATAACAATCTTACGAGTCAGGTACGTGCCTTTACACTTAGTTTTTTTTTCACTTGCATACTTCCGCGTGATTACAGGTTCATGAGCTGGAAACTTCTTCCGCTGGGCTCCAAGAGAAAGTCACGACGTACGAGAATTGCATGGAGCAGCTTGGGAAATTTCAGGACGAGCGGATGAAGATTATAAGTGATAAGTTGGAGAAGCTGGACACTGACCTTGTGGAGATGGCCCTTCACTTAGAGGACAAGTTCTATCCTTACCTTCTTACTGTTATTGTCGTCCGCAGGTGGTTGCTTACTCATGGGATGGAGCTTGCGACCGTTAAATGTCTACACTCGCCCGAATATCTTTCTGCCCTCGGAGAGGCTATCAGTAAGGCCATTGAGAAAGGCATGCAAGATGGGTTGGCTGTCGGGATTACTCATGGTAAAAAAGGTAGGGTCCTGACAGATGTTGCTGCGTACAATCCTTCTGCGGAAGTTGACTATATTTCCGCTTTGCAACAACTTCAGAGTGTGAATTTCTCGTTGCTTGCTGAGTTGAAGTCTAACAAAGACGCGAGTGTTGAAACCATAGTAAAAATTCTTCGACTGGAAGAGTCTCTTGCGGAAAGGTTAGGTTTGACTAGGTCGCAGCCTCGCGTTGACCAGCTAATGGTTCCCATTCATCATTCCCCAGACCAGCATGTCGTTGGTGCTTCTGCTTTGTCACTTTCATTAGATGTTTCCAGTTCCAGAGTCCAGAGGATTAAAGAGAATATTGCCCATCATCTGGAGCGTCATGAGGAACAGATCAAGACTATTTTGAATAACCTAGATGAGCTCCCTCTTGAGCGCATTGAGCACATGGAAGATAAGATAGAAGGTCTTGGTAATGGTTGAGTAATCATACAACGAGATTTTGACCAACTAGAAACTGAACTTCAAGAAGCCCGTACCCAGATTTCTGGATTTCAGAGAGAGCAAGTAAGGCATGGCGACGAGATTGTTCTTGCTCGCGTCAGGACTTCTACTCTGGAGATGATCATCGAGGATATCCAGGTTTGCCACCGATCAGATATGAAGAGTCTTCTGGACAAGATCTATGAGCTCAAGAACCACAAGGGAGGACCAACAAACTACTAGACTAGATCCTTATCATTTATAGCTTTTGTTAGAATCCAACCACTGGATGTGTGGCATAAATAATGACACTTGTCAAATTTTGACTATGTAAAATATGTAGACAAGTTTTTTATGACTTAATACAGTGGTGATTCTATTATACCTCGTTGTTTCATGATATCGATTTATGTATGTCATGGTTGTCTATCCTATTTCTTGTATTACGATTACTCATACCCTGATGTATCCGGGATTACTATGGTTCTCTTACCATCCGTTTTCTCAAACCTTTATACCCAAGTATCATGGATATGATTAATAATCAAGACGTTAAACATAAATTTTTTGGAATCTAAGACTTCCAAATGAGTCTATCTTTGCAGAGTTAGATAACTCGTTATGGATCATACTGAAACCACTGAGAAGTGAACCAGTCCCCGAGAAACCTAATGAGTTAGATGCTTGTTAGAGTGTCAATTCCAAAATTTTCCGTTATATCCTGAAACGTAATATCAAAGAATGTGTATTTCATTGTTAGAACTTGTATCAAATAAGTCATTGTCAAAATTTCCATACATTGTACAAATGACTTGGATATGATTCTTATTTTGTGGTGTCTTGTAAATGTTGATAGAATGGCTCCCAAGAGGACATCAACATCTGCAGCATCACCCATGATTCAGGCCGCCATCAGAAAACTAGTTGCTGATAGTGTTTCCGCAGCTCTGGAAGCACAAGCTGCTACCATGGCAAATGCTGACAATACCAATAGGAACACCGAACCAAGAGAAACTCCTGTAGCAAGAAAATGTAGCTACAAAGAATTTATGAGCTACCAACCTTTCAATTTCAAAGGCAGGGAAGGCGCTGTTGGCCTCATCTGTTGGTTTGAACGAACTGAATCGGTATTTCTCTGTAGCAACTGTACCGAAGACTGCAAAGTGAAATTTGCTACTGGTACTCTAACTGAAGAAGCTTTGTCCTTGTGGAATTCAGTCGCCCAGCCTATTGGAATAGAGGAAGCCTACATGATTACCTGATCTGAATTTAAAAATCTCCTAATAAAGAAGTATTGTCCCCGAACTGAGATCAAGAAAATGGAAGATGAATTTTACAATCTGACTGTAAAAGGAAATGATCTCAAGACTTACATTAGAAGATTCCAGGAATTGGCAGTTTTATGCCCAACTATGGTGCCAAATTCTGAGAAACTCATGGAAGTCTTCATCGGGGGATTACCCAGAAGTATTGAAGGGAATGTTACCGCCTCAAAGCCTCAAACTTTGGAAGAATCCATTACCATAACCTAGAGGTTAATGGATCAGGTAATAAAGCACAATTCTGTGCAAGGAACCAATGATCACAAACGAAAGTTTGATGATAGAAGAACCTTCACCAACAACAAATACCAAAACAATCGTAATAACAATAACAACTGCAACAATGATCACCAACAACAACAGAATAGAAGGCAAGAAACTATCAGGGCTTATGCTGCCGCCCCAACTGAAAATGGTAGGTATACTGGAAGCCTTCCCCTGTGTAAGAAATGCACTCTGCATCATACAGGACCTTGCACTGTCAAGTGTCAGACTTGCAACAAGGTGGGTCATCTGACCA
Source organism: Tanacetum coccineum (assembly GCA_026074375.1). Lineage (NCBI taxonomy): Eukaryota > Viridiplantae > Streptophyta > Magnoliopsida > Asterales > Asteraceae > Tanacetum > Tanacetum coccineum. The sequence continues at coordinate 50,531 of BQNB010015650.1, forward strand.
GGAACTACAGAAACAAAGGGCCAGCCACTAGAAGCAACCTGCAACCAGTGTCAGTAACTTGTCATGCCTGTGGAGAGAAAGGGCATTACAAACAACAGTGCCCAAAAACAAACAACAGTGCCCATGGAAGAGCATACTTGCTGAGGGACAAGAACGCTCACCAAGACCCGAACGTAGTCACGGGTACGTTCCTTCTAAACCAACATCTAGCTAGAGTATTATTTGATTCAGGAGCCGATAAAAGTTTTGTATCCATATCTCATTGATTCTATTGCTTAATATCCTCAACAATTACGCTAGATACTATCTAAGACATTGAAATGGCCCGATGGCAAAACCTAGTAGGCATTAAAACCGTTATTCCCCTTTCAAAATTCCCGCCCCCCCCCCCCCCCCACAAGGGTTGCACCCTGATCTTGTTTATACTAACCTTTCGAAATTGATCTTATGCCGATTAAAAACTCGGTAGTTCGACGTGTCAGTGGTATGGATTGGTTATCCAATACTAATCGACGTGAAACTTGATCATACGATGATCAAAGTAAAACCCGACTAAACCTCATATCCTGTATTAAAACCGAAAGATATATATCCAGAGGATGTCAAGTTTTCGTATCCCAAGTAATGGAGAAGAAGTCAGACAAAAAACGATTGGAAGACATACCAGTAGTCATAGAATTTTTGGATGTTTTCCCTAAAGATCTACTTGGCCTTCCTCCGGTTCGCCAAGTAGAATTCCAAATTGATTTAATTCCATGAGCAGCACCAGTAGCCCGAGCACCCTACAGATTAGCTCCTTTAGAAATGCAGGAACTATCTGACCAACTACAAGAGTTAGCAGACCGAGGTTTTATCCGACCGACTACTTCTCCTTGGGAGCTCATGTCTAATTTGTTAAAAAGAAAGACGGATCTTTCAGAATGTGTATCGATTATCGAGAGCTGAATAAACTCACCGTAAAGAATCGTTACCCATTACCCAGGATAGATGATTTATTCGACCTACTTTAAGGTTCGAGTGTTTACTCAAAGATTAACTTGAGATCAGGATATCACCAACTGAGAGTCAGGGATGAAGATATTCCCAAGACTGCTTTTAGAACGCGGTATGGACACTATGAATTCCAAGTGATGCCATTTGGTTTAACTAACACACCTGCTCTGTTCATGGATCTCATGAACCGTATGTGTAAACCATACTTGGATAAATTTGTGATAGTATTCATTGATGATATTCTTATCTACTCCCGTAACAAAGAAGAACACACAGATCACCTAAGAATAATCTTAAAATTACTCAAAAATGAGAAATTATATGCCAAGTTCTCCAAGTGTGATTTATAGATCAGTATCGTGTAGTTTCTTAGGCACTTGATTTGTCAAGGAATTCATGTTGACCCCGCCAAGATTAAAGCAGTTAAGAATTGAGAATCTCCTACCACACCCACAGAAGTACGCCAATTCTTAGGACTAGCTGGCTATTATCAAAGATTTTTTGAAGATCGCAAAGTCTTTGACTGAATTAACCCAGAAAAATAAGAAGTATATCTAGGGAGAAGACCAAGAGTCATCTTTCCAATTGCTAAAACATAAACTTTATGAAGCTCCAATCTTAGCATTACCATATAGAAACGATGACTTTGTCATTTACTGTGATGCATCACATCAAGGTCTAGGAGCAGTATTAATGCAAAGAGAAAAAGTTATTGCATATGCATCTCAACAACTCAAGCCTCATAAAGAAAACTATACCATACATGACCTTGAATTAGGAGCAGGAGTGTTCGCTCTTAAAATTTGGAGACACTATCTGTATGGCACAAAGTGTACTGTGTTCACTGATCATAAAAGCCTTCAGTATATACTTGATCAGAAAGAGTTGAACATGAGACAACGCCGTTGGTTAGAATTGCTTGCAGATTACAATTATGAGATTCACTACCATCCTGGAAAGGCAAATGTTGTAGCAGATGCCTTAAGCCAGAATGAACGAATCAAACCACTCCGAGTTAGAGCATTAGTTATGACTCTTCACCCAAAATTACCATCATAAATTCTCGAAGCCCAAACTGAGGCAATCAAAGAAGAGAACATCAAAGCTGAGAACCTACGAGGAATGGACAAAGCATTTGAAGTACATCCTGATGGAACCCGATGTATCAAGAATCAAAGTTGGTTACCACTTTTTGGTAATCTAAGGGACTTGATCATGCATGAATCCCTTAAATCAAAGTATTCTATCCACCTAGGTTTTGACAAGATGTATCAGGATCTAAAGAAACTCTATTGTTGGCCTAACAGGAAGGCAATCATCGCTGAATATGCCGGCAAGTATTTGACATGCTCTAGAGTTAAAGCAGAACGTCAGAAGCCATCCGACTTACTGATACAACCAGAGATTCCTACATGGAAATGAGAAATAATAACAATGGACTTCGTTACAAAACTACCCAAAACATCAAACGGACATGACACAATTTGGGTCATTGTAGACCGTCTTACTAAATCAGCATATTTCATCCCTACCAGAAAAACAGATAGTATGGAAACCCTTACAAGGTTGTATATAAAGGAAATAGTTTTACGGTATGGAGTGCCAATATCCATCATCTCGGATCATGACAGTCATTTCACATCCAGATTCTTGCAGTCAATGCAGAGTGCCTTGGGTACTCAATTAGACATGAGTATGACATATCATCCCGAAACCGATGGACAAAGTAAAAGAACCATCCAAACACTCGAAGACATGCTTCGAGCTTATGTTATTGATTTTGGAAAAGGATGATAAAAACACTTACCACTGGTAGAATTTTTTTACAATAACAGTTACTATGCCAGTATTAAGGCAGCACCATTCGAGACAATTTATGGTCAAAAGTGTAGATCACCTGTCTACTGGGCCGAAGTTGGAGATGTTCAACTTACAGGACTAGAGATAATCCATGAAACCACTGAAAATATAGTAAAAATTCAACAACACTTGCAAGCTACAAGAGACTGACAAAGAAGTTACGCCAATGTAAGGCGAAAGCCTTTAGAATTTCAAGTTGGAGATCGTGTTATGTTAAAAGTGTCACCTCGAAAAGGTGTCCTCCGATTCGGAAAGCGAGGAAAGCTTAACCCCCGGTACATTGGACCGATTAAGATCCTTGACAGGGTCGGCCCAGTGGCATATAAACTTGAGCTTCCTAAAGAACTCAGTAATATCCACAGTACTTTCCACGTTTCTAATTTAAAGAAATGCCTATCCGACGAATCCTTCATCATTCCAATGAAAGAGCTTCGGCTCGATGACAAACTTAATTTTGTGGAAGAACCAGTGGAAATTATCGATCAAGAAATTAACCAACTAAGACAGAGTCGTATTCCTATAGTTAAAGTAAGATGGAACTCTAAAAGAGGACCATAATTTACGTGGGAACGCGAAGATCAAATTCGTGCCAAGTATCCACATTTGTTTTCAAACATCACTCCGGCATCAAATTAAATCTCAGGATGAGATTTCTTTTAAGGTTGGGAGACTATAACAACCCATAATTTTCCTCTATTTAATTATCCATCTATTAAATTAGATGCAATTTTCATCAATGTAATTTCCACTATTTTCACGAGAAATTTTTTGCTCTATTTCATGTCAACTATGTAACGTAACTTACATAGCAAATTAAACGAGCTCACGCAACAACCAATGCCAACTATATCTACGTTTATATCAAGTAAACATCTTAATATGTCAAGTCTATGTTCTAATATCATTTTTTACCAAATACGTTATCCATTTAACGTACCATTTATAACGTTATTTCAAAACAAGCATTATACGTTAACGTTTATTCCAAAAACCCTAATTTCATGTCAAAACAAGTGTACAAATGTTCAAGGCATGTGTACAAGTATCATAGCACAACATTTGAATATCTTTTCCCTCTAAAACCCTAGTACAACCTTCTAAAGCCTAAGGTACAAGCCAACCATGCATGATATTCAAAATAAGCTTATTTCCCTTTTAAATCATTTTAGTTTCTTACCACCAATTTAGCACAAGGTACAACACTCAATGCACAACATCTAAACCCTAAACCTAAACTCTAATTCATCCTAAAACCCTAATCTAAAACCCCAAACCTAAATAAAAACCCTAAACCGAAAACTAACCATAATTCGAAAATTCCAAAAACTAACCTAACTAGCATCTCAATCACCTCAAGCACCATGACATCACCACCACCTTAACCACCACATCACCTAGCAGCCACCCAAGCACCTCCATAACCACCTTTGAACACCTAGTTCAACTCGTCACCACCATAGATAGTCAAACCCTTCACCACCTTCTACCACTTTGCATAGCTAGTCCTAGCCCTCAATACTCATCACTAGCCTTTAATAGTCACTACTCTATAACCTTTGGCCACCACTTAGAACTTGGGCACCAAGGGTTTCGACCCTATATAAAGCTGACACCACCACACCCTCAAAATTCATTCACTAAAACTCTATACTACCTCAAGTTGTGTCCAAGCCATGTCCTAGAAGATAAGTGAATTCCTTAGATCAAATTAGAATCCAAGGATTAAGAAGAAGAAACCTTAGAACTCGTCTCCAAGTCATTCGAACCAAACCCCTCATTTTTGACTCGTTTTCAAGTTTGTAAGTCTTCTACTTGTTCTATATGCTCTTGCCTTGTTTTAGAACTTTCATAAGCTTTATTAGATCCTATATACGTCACTTGTTTAAGCCTTGAACCACAAACCCACATGGTTTGGTTTTCCTAAACCAAACGTGCCCATTTTATGATTTTTAGCTCACAAGCTCTTTCTATAAGCTATAAGCTCATAAAAGCAACTTATTTTAGCTTATTTTAATAAGCTTTAAGCTACAAATTAAGTTTGGATTTCAAAAATACTTGTTGCGTGGTTTTTGGACTAAAAATGATACGTTTTTCATGCACAAGGGTATATATTGTAACTTTCTAAAATTATATAGTTTTGTGCCAAAAATGTAATCATCCTAAAGTTATAACTCCAAGGGGGCTGTTTTGCTATTCTTTAAAGTTAAGGGTTTAAAGATTTTAAAAGTTATATTAAAAGGATTAACTTTGTATATATATATATATATATATATATATATATATATATAAACCAAGGGTATATATTGTCATTTTACATTCTTAAAGGTATAAAATGTAATATTTTTATATTAATTATAAAAATATATTTAAATATTATAAGACTCGATTTTATTAAAACCCAACACATTTGTCGTTATCATTCGTCAATCAAAACGCTATAAAACAATTATGTTATAAATATTACATAATTTATCATCCACTAGCTTTTAAAGAAACTTAAAATGATAAAATCTTATCATTTAATCTATAACGTATCACGTTACTAGGGAGTTTCATGTGAGGGGATTTCATTTAGGTAGACGTTTTGACGAGTTGCTGGATTTACGATTTAAAGTGTCCTAGCTCCTCAAACATTTACTAGATGACCTCTGGATTATGATAGCATGAACAGTGATACGATATTTTCACAAGTTATCAAATCAAAAACCGTTAAACTTTATGAAATAAATTTTGTAATATCATCAATCAAACTAAGACTTGACAAATTACTCCAGGTTGCGTGATGAGGCCGTTACTCCCATTTGAATTAAATTTCAAATCAATCAACTACCTTGATAAGGTGAGTTCATAGTCCCACCTTTACATGTTTTCTAAATCCCGTGGGGAGATACATGCTATAAACCATGAATACAAGTGTTTTCCAACTGTATGCTATCCTGATATGTTATTGCCTGAGTTTGCCTTCACTGCCAATATTTCTTAATCATGAACCATTAGTCACTTGCGAGTAAACGCGAATATTGTGAATAGATCTATCGGGGGTGACAACTCTCGTTGGTGTACCCTTACATAGGGTAACCAAACGCACTATATTTGAGAACAAAGGATAAATTTGGCAAGTTACCTTTCCTTAAGGACAGTTGTTCCTTCAAGTCGTTAAATTGACTTCGGATGTTAATGTTTGGTTGCATGAGCTTAGGGCAATAATATTGTTTACCATGATAATTGTATTCGTTGCAATTATTACTATTTCATTGACTTGTATTCAACTATTACATTTCAAACACTGTGAATTTCACTCAACCGTTGTGTTGACCCTTTTAGCATGTTTATCTCAGGTAATTGAGCAATCTATGGCACGGAGTGGCATTGGACTTGAGGACGTCCAAACTTGTTATCATTCAAACTTTATGTTTTCAATGTACTTTGGGACCTCTTTTGTAAAACTCTGATATATTATTGAATGATAACTAAATTTTCCAAAACGTCTCTTTTGAGTCGTTTTCTATGATTATGACTGTTGATTCATGAAGTAATACCCCAAATTAGCTTCCGCTGCTATATGTCAAATAAGGGGGTGTTACAGATTGGTATCAAGAGCCTCGGTTATAGAGAACAAGGTTAAAACCTAAACTATAACTACTTTTTCCATCCAAGAAAGTCCTCCGTGCCACTACATTTCCTGAATAGTATGTAAAGATACATAACTATTATATTAATAACTTATGTTATTTTTCAAACACTGTGAATTTCACTCTAAACGTAGAATTGGTTTGAACCATTTTAGCATGTTTATCTCAGGTAATTAAGCAATTTATGACACAGAGTGGCATTGGACTTGAGGACGTCCAAACTTGTTATCATTCAACTTTTATGTTTTCAATGTATTTTGGGACCTCCTTTGTAAAACTCTGATATGATGTTGAATGATAACTAAATTTTCCAAAACGTCTCTTTTGAGTCATTTTCTATGATTATGACTGTTGATTTATGAAATAATACCCCAAATTAGCTTCCGTTGCTGTATGTCAAATATGGGGGTGTTACAAAAATCACTAGAATACGAAGATCAAAGGTGCTACAGTAGTGGAGGCGGTTTGCGTGAAGTGTGTGTGTTTTATATGTTTGACCAGGAAAAGAAGGTTTGACCAGTTGGGCAAACCGCTGCCTTAAGTTGTCTTAATTTTCATATTTAGCATATTTGATCCTTGGGGATTCTATCTTCTTTTATTTTTTATTTAATGTCTTTCTAAGGTTAAATATGTTTCGTTTTTGGCAAATTTAGTCCTTGTAGTTAGAGATATCTAGGAAACAAATATCATATTGCATTTAAGCCCCTAAACTTTCTAACAAATGACAATATTGGCCCTTTGAGTTAACATTAATTAACTCCCCTTCATATTATAACCCCTTTCAAATACAAAAACCTTTTACCATTGTTGTGTGATGTTTAACAACCGTTTGATGAAAATAAATTTGAATCACTCTCCCCCTTATTAAATCAAATGGACCGGTTTTTATTTAAAGAGTTTGTAGTGTATTGGGAATTGGAGTTGTTGTTTGTGTGGGTCGGCGGACAAATTTATGTATAAGCAACAACCAAATTAATTTCATACAAACACTTTTTCACCGTGGTTATAACAAATAATTTTGAAGAACAATTAAGAAAAAAAATATCTGGTTAAAAAAGAAGACTAATCTTCTTTAAGAAGAAATAACGCTGCTGAAATGAAATGTACATTATCTTTTTAAACGAGCCAGGTATGTACAAAGTATTCATAACCCATGTTGCTTTATGGATATGAAGTAATCTATAAATCAGGGAAAAAATAATTACCCTTGTTAGGAAACAGCTGTTCTTTCGGGAGACTGCTTTTTCTATACGCTTGAATAATTCTTCTCACATTTTTCCCACCAGAAGCTCAAGTATTGCTTACCAAAAGTTCAAGACTATCTCTTCACCCTATGTAGTTTAAGAGATGTCACCCATTATCATTATAGGAAGCCCAAAACCTAAAGTTTACACACTCTATCCTTGTCATGAAGTCGACAAATCATAAACATCAAAGTCAATATTAAGTCTCGGACGTCGAGCATTCCTTTCCTTCTAGGATATGTGATATTTCTTGTAACACACAAGTCAAAGCTAAGTCCCGGATGTCGAACAAATTAAACCCTCCAAGTAGTGAAAATGATAACACCAAAGTCAACTAATTAGATCGTTTAAGTCCGGCTCGAGATACACTATTTCTTCCTGCAAGGTACTAACTATCTAGAGGAATCATCATACCATTTTGTACCTCTTTTATCATCAAAAACTGTTTCTTACATCCCTTCCTCCATGTAGTTGGAATAATACACCAAAAGCCACAAGTTAAAACACTGATTTTCTCTAAGGTTATGACATTTGTCTTCCCAGAATGACCTTAAATAAGAAAAAGGCATGAAGTTCATCACGTGTACTCGTTGTGCGTTTAGATGTATGTCTCCTTCCCCCTTGCTAGTTTTGATACCTCAAAATTAGCAAAACATTGTACGCACATGTACTTGAAATCTTGTGAGAAGAATAAATTAGCTTAAACTATCTTGTGAGAATCAACTGCTGATCAAATCTCTACTCATAAACTCTCTCTGACTATCTTTACCGACCCTTTTATAGGTTATTTGAAGTGACCACTAATGAAGTAAACCCGAATACCAATTTGAAAACTGAAGTAAAATTCCTCGTTCATGTGACTTAAGCTTTGCATCATATTGTTGATGACGGTGTAGAGAATTTGTACTCCAAGTAAATCTCTAAGTGCTCTATACTCTCAACTAAAAGGCATAAGAAGTACAACACCTCTTGAAACTATCCGCATCGTTTTCTGCGTGTGACACTGAGTACTACAATTGTAACTCCTTTAAGTGATAGTTATCCAGGTCTTCAACCATCCACCCCGACTTCTGGAAACTAGATAAACCAAGTCTTCAACTTAAATCTTAAGCACGAGCAAGTTATCATTGAAAGTCATGCATCCAACCAACCCCGACTTCAAGATAAATATAGCACAAGCCTTCGTGAAATGCCACTTCAATCTCAAATAAGTGATACCCGATCAACTCCGTAGTCACTTAGAAACAATAACGCTAAATCTAGCCATTAAAAAATTTAATTCCAATAATTCTTTATAAGGATCGATCCCGGTCTCGTCACCAATCTTGTCACTTTGTCACTTTTAAACCTCAACATTAACCATTAACCACACAAAATAATTTTGGCTTAATTAAGCATTAACCAACAATAAAAGCGGTTAATACTTTAAATTCGTATGCTCTCCCAAAATTAATTTTATCACCATTAACCAACTAATACCAAATAAACATTCAGCAGCCCATGATTTTAATTCAATAAAACCGGCCCATCAATTGAAATCACGCAGCCCATTGTTTTTTGTGATAGTCCAAATACAGCCCAACACCACCATATATCCGGCCCACTTGAAAATTCAAGGGAGTTAGGAATATAAATGCATAATCCCTGATCTCACTCATAACCCTAATTATATGCAACCCTAATCACATTCATAAAAGTCTCAGCCCCCATTCTCTCATGTCATTTAAACACAACCATCAACATAAGCAAATCACCCTTATCAATTTAAGGACAAACACACTAACCTCGGCTATTAAACTATTCATCCATTCCTTATCACAATCAAAACCGTATCAGCCTCTTAATTGATTGTGCTTTATCCATGAAGAACAAAGAAGACTTGAGGCTTCAAGATCCTTTGAAGGATCTAAGGTAGGTTCGTCAGTTGTTTTGAGTGTCAATCGAAACAAAGAATGGATATAACAATCTTGTTAATATTCTTTCTTTTATTTTTGAACAAAAAAGAGAAGGTGTATATCATCTTATAGATCTATAATGATCATGGTTCAAACCTAACAAAAATCTTTAAAAGATTTATGTCAAAAGGTTGAGCCTTTCTGTGATTGATGTTGTTAGTGCAAATATTATGATATTTAATCTATATGATCTTTTTATGTTTTGGTGATGAAAAACATGTGACTTGTAATACGTAACGTAAAGTGCGCAAGTTACTCTTAATCACAAATCATCAATGCATACATGCATCAACATCTCTTGACGTCTTAAGTATGCATCAAGATGGACAATGGTTTACACCCGACGTAAATCACATAAGGTATGTACAAACAAGCATTAAACTTGTAGGATGATCAAAGAAATAAGTTTTTTCTTAAACTTTACATTTTTATAAATGTAACAAAATAATTTTTTCAAAAATTAATTACACAAATTATTTCTTAATTATAAAGAAATGTTTTATGTGGTAATTAATTCAAAATTCAAAATCTGGTTCTTTCACCCTCAAAACATGTTAAACTTTCACCAGACAAGTTTGTCACCATCAAAAGACAAAAACATGAGCGTATGTTGGGGCGGTCCCTTAAATAGGCCGGCGGCCCCCTTAAATATTCGGCGGCCCCCTAATATATATGGGACCGCCGTTTCATGACAAGCTATTTTTTAGCTCCTATAAATAGCGGGTCACGTCTAACTATTTTCACAACCTTTTTGCTTGATTTTCTTTTAGTTATTTCTTTCTAGATCTCACTAAATCTCTCTAAATCTTTGATCATTTAACTTGATTAATCTTGTTTAAATGTGATCAAATCTTCTATCCTTTCTCCTTTCCTCAAGTGCAAGAGAAGAACTTTAGTCATCTTTAAGATCCGAAGTTATGTAGTCTAGTTAGTCCATTTATAACATTTGTTACATATAGATCGAGTCCATGTCTTCTAATCTTTAGTAGTGTGTAGATCCAAATGATGTATATATTTAGATGGGTTAATTATGGGTTGGTTAGTATTTTAGGCCTTAAAATACATTGGTGAAGTGGTAGATTGGTTCTAGCGAAGAAGAACTCGACATCTAGCTTAGTGTCAGAAAATAATGTAAGCATTGGTATAAGGTTTTCTCCGCCGAAAGGGAGCTTGTTGATTAGAGAAGTAACTCTCGAGTTGGATACTCGGGGAGTGGAGTAGGGCAAAGAGGAGCTTCGTGACCAAACCATTATAAATCACCGTGTCAGTTTGCATTTTCTTTTACCTTTCGCTTTACTTATTTCTTTACACTTACCGCTTTACTTTTATACTTGCATTGTGCTTATGATTGTGTGAATGGTTGTGTATATATTGTTAGTTAAGGCTGTGTACTACTTTATAGTGAATATTGTGGTTGAGTTTGAATTATTAAGATATGTGCTAGTTGTTGTAAAACCTATTATTGACACTTCTCATATTACGTCTAACTTGATTGGCGATTTGATACTAAAGATTTAAAGTTTTTTAAATGGAAACATACTCACCCCCCTCTACGGGCGGCCCCCTGATGTATTAGGCGGCCCCCATATATTTATGGGACCACCGACAGAGAGTGATATAATCTTTGATCCTAATAACCTAATTTCAACACCATCTCCCAAATAGTGGGAAAATGATCCTTGCCCAAATTTGGCACCTCCACGAATCGATGGATCCTTCTTCTTAGATTCATCTTCGGTTTAGGTAAATTTGCCCTATTGCATTAAATTTTAAAACATATTCCTCTTATGAATCTCTTGCTTAAAGGTTCAACATACATGTAACTAACCTTTAGTAAATCATCATCATAATTATACAAAGAAACATTCACAAGATCTATTGAGGTAAATAACCTTAATTGGATTTCTTTCATAAAAGACATGAAAAAGGTGCATTCTTTGAACATTCTCATTATAAATCATTACACATTATCACTCTTAAGCATACTCCTATGTTCTAGATGACTCATTCTCTCTTAAACCTACAACAACTTGTTTGCTCTATCATTTAACCTTAGAATTCCACACATTTTAGTTAGGATTATGCGAACCAAAATTAAAGCATGTTAGTTGAGTCATGTTAGGCCATTTATGATAAGTTAATACAAATTTTATCTTTGCTACACTTTATTAGGCAAATATAGAAATTCTATTTTGTCTAACATGAGAATGACTACTGGAGAATCTATTGCACTAGAAATTCAATTTGACCTAACGGTTGAATTGCTTCCAAGAGTGAGGTTGGGTTCGTGATATAACCCGTAAAAATGGTCGTGTTTAGCCTGAATTGAGCACCACTAGTGATAGTCTCATATTCATTCTCTAATTTGATTAAATGTCTCTTCCTAAATATGCCTAATGATAGTCTACATCGATAGACTTTGTATTTCATTAGGAGTGCATACTAAGCAAGTAGAAATTAGGTTTCTTCTTAGTCAATCTAGACCTATTGATTTCACATATGTGTTTGAAGTTTAAGATGATAACGTGACGCCCACGTAATGCAATTGTATACTTTCATGTTTATCTTAATGCTCAATGTTTATTTGCTTAGCTATTAAATGCATGTTTGTTGTAAAAGCGTTTGCCTTTATCTAGCAATTTAGATAAAATATCTCTTAGTTTATCTAAATAACATTGCTCCTAAATGTAAATGGAACATGTTTTACATGATGATTACATTTAAAATTATCATGTTTTGTTTGCGTCATCTTACATAACTTACATGTTAATTGTGCACCTACACTATGTTAGGTTGATGTATGATAAATAAGGTTTAGATGTCATACAGTCTTAACATTAAATTGTGATTATTGTGTTATTGCATGCTTAATTAACTTGCTCGCTTATTTATATGTCGTTATACTTCTATGTATATATTTTCTCACACTATAATATATTTCTTCGCATCCGGGTCACTGATCTAAATTTTCAAAAGAGTCATAAAATGGTCTTAAATCTTCTAGTCTTCCTTCACATATTTCTTTAATCGCCATCTCCATTTCTTCTAAATAATCCACTCTTTGTCACAGAAAACTTAGATGCAAATCTAATACCCTTCCAAGTAGGTTAGACAACTTAAATATTTCATCTGAGATATTCAAGTATCTTTAACTTGCAATCGCAAATGTTAAAGGTCATATCCGAAAATCCATATTCAAGCCTTTTACAAACATTAGGTTAAATACGCTCTCCTTTTCTTTTCGACGACAACTCCTCTTCTCTTTGACGAAAACATCTTTCTCTTTGACGAACACATTCTTTATCTTCACGAAAACATTTTATACCTTTTTTTTTTTTTTTCTTTTTTTTTTTTTTTTTTTTATTTTTTTTCTTTTTTTTTTTTTTTTTTTTTTTTTTTTTTTTTTTAGACGAAAAAATTATTTTTATTTGACGAAAAATCTTTTATTTTTCGATCACATCTTCTCTTCTACTAAACCTCACCTCTACACCATAGAGATGGCTATCTCTTTCCTCTTACTATTTTCGCTTTCACTTTAGGATAACCTTATACTCGTCATGAGATTGGTTTTATGAACATTCACAATACTCGAGAAGACCACCATCCATCTTGATATTTTTCAGCTCGTCGCCTTCATCTTCGTTTGTTTTCTTCTTTATTATTGTTATTATTATTATTTTCGCGTATGAAACACACCAAAGATACGTCACCATTTCCTTCGGGACAATGTTCAAATGGAAACATCTCCATTTGAATAGGTTGCGTCTGAAGATAACATGTCGTTATTCTTTCTTTACCTCAACCGCGAATCGTAAATTGTCTGTGTCTGAGGTCTAGGATGTGGAACACATTCCGTAAATCTGTCTCTTCTTTTCTACTAGTCTTGATTCTATTTTTTATTTTTCTATTCCATGCGTTCGTGGAACTTAAACTACTTCTTCGAATACTTTGAGTATTTTTAATTAGCGAAATGCAATTAAATGTCAATCGTTCACAATAAATTCGTCAACCTAAACTCCTCTCCTGTTGGCGGTCCAGCGGCCCCCATATCTATTCTGGTGGGCCCCATATATATATGGGACCGTCGGCAGCAGGCTTAAGATATATGTCATTTCTTTTCAGATCATTAAATAAACTCACCCTCTCTCTTTTCTGTTGCTAAAAGCTGACGTCTTTCCTACACCTAAACCTATGCTCAATATCTCTCTATAGATCAATGGATCATACTCACATCCTAACACTCACAAGCATCATTGCTTATGTTGTTAATAGTCAAGTGAATTTCTAAGAAAATGCGTTCATTCTCAAATACAATCCTTACAATCGTCATACTCACAAATCTCATCACATCTTGGTCCCCACTTCTCGTAAACCTCTTTTCTCACCTCGAATGGTCTTTTCACTTCTAAACGGTTCCTCTCTTTCTTAATAATCTTCTCACTTCGGATAGTCGTCTCACTTCTAATAGTCCTTTTACTTTCTATGTTTCTTCTCACTTCTAAAGTTCTTTTTCACTTTAAATAAGTCTTGTCTCCTCTAACGTTTTCTCTCACGTCTAAACGTTTCTTCTCTTTTAATAGTCTTGTTACTATTAAAATTCCTCCTATATCTCTCCTAACTTAATTATTCCATCCAAAATATTTAAGTAAGCTGTGAAATGCAAATGTCACTCCTTCGCTAAATTTTGCCACTTTCTAGAAAGTGAAGAACATAAAGAATATATTCAATCTTCAAGTGTTATTGAGTCACCAAATTATAGAGTCTCTCATCATTCTTCCACCATGAAAGAACTACCTCATTTCTCATCCTACCTTTGTTCCTCAACATTGTCGACCAACAAAACACCAACAATCATTTGAATTCCATCATCCACTTTTGTTTCGATAGGATTCATTATGCCACATCATTGTTAGTTGCAATGATATATCAATATTTTCTATCAACCTTTCGTCAACACATTCCTTCTTTAGTATCACTCATCCTTTCCCACTTTTCGGCTTTATAGAATCATTTTTATTCACATCCAAGAGCACATCGTCTCCATCCTCGTCTTATTTTTCTTTTTATTATTTGAAAGTATATATATATATATATATATATATATATATGTTTTTTTATATATTTAGATATTTATATATTATATATATATATATATATATATATATATATATATTTGACATATTTTGACAAGATATTATGTGTCATTCGTCTACTTTTAAAAATCATCTCATAATTTTTTGTGTCAATCAATAAAAGAATCCAATTAGCGTTTATCAATAGTCGATCTAATATTTTCCGTAAAATACGTCTGAGTCTTTTAATTATTATCATTTAGATTGTTGTTTTTTAAATAATGAATGCATGTGTCTAGCTTCTAACTTTCTTTCAAAAGTGTCATACTTTAGAATAATAAAACCTAAAAGTGCATGTCTAATTCCCCGCTAATGTTTTGCTATATGTGTATGTGCACTTGTCTACTAACTTTGTTTTGTAGCACAACAATATCTTGATTCCTTGGTGCCCCAAACAAGGGGGAGCGTACACCAAGGGGAAGCACTTGCAAGCGTTTTGCTAATTTAATTTGCATCGAACTTCTTAAGCATCGATGATAATTTATTTGATCCATGGATCCGTTAGAGTCAATATACAAGGAATGTAATTATCACGGGGATGCATTAAGCAAGGGGGAGCTAGGAGCTATGTGTTTAATAGCTGGGATTTAGTTTAACCATGATGTAGAAGACTTCACTAGGAACATGAAGTCACCATTAAAAGGAAAAATCGGATGGGGAATTTCACTATGGATGAAGGGTTTATTCATACTCCAAATACTTCACCTCCTCCACTTCAAAAGCACCCTAAACCTTAAGGTCATCCTCTCATACCTTCAACCTATATATTTGAAGTACCTATTTTCTTTTCATGTCTTCTTCTTATCTATCACGACATCCTCTAAATTATCCAAGAAACACAAAATCACCTCAACCGTATTTCTCATGTCGTCTTCTCATTCCTCCAACCAATATACTTGGATCACCTACCTTTTCCTCATTCCTTTAACCTATACACTCAAAGTACCTACCTTATTCTCTTGCCTACCTCTCATCTCTCATGACCTTTTCGAAACTATCTAAGAAACACACAATCACCTTCACCTTTATTTCTCATATCTTCTCCTCATACCTCAAACCTATATACTCAGAGCACCTACCTTCTTCTCACCTCCAACTCGTATCTACATAATACCTTTTTGCTTCGACAAAAGGGGGAGAAGGGAGTGTAAACGAGTAACTTTTAAACTTACTATGTGTTATAGTTTACATAGTTTGTCATTATCAAAAAGGGGGAGATTGTTAGTGCAAATATTACAATATTTAATCTATACGATCTCTTTATGTTTTGGTGATGACAAATACGTGACTTGTAATATGTAACGTAAAGTGCGCAAGTTTACTCGTAATAACAAATTATTAATGCATACTTGCATCTACATCTCTCGACGTCTCAAGTCTACATCAACACCAACAAAGGTATGTACAAACAATATTAAACTTGTAGGTTGATCAAAGAAATAAGTTTTTGTCTTAAACTTTATATTTTTATAAATATAACAAAACTATTTCTCAAAAATTATTTAGACAAATTATTTTTGAATTATAAAGAAATGTTTTATTTGGTAATTATTTTGAATTTCAAAATCTGGTCATTTCCCCCTAAAATAAGTGTCACTTTCACCAGACAAGTTTGTCATCACAAAAAGACAAAAACATGAGCGTCTATCGGGGCGGTCCCTTAATTCGGTCGGTGGCCCCTTTAAATATTTGGCGGCCCCCTAATATATCTGGGACCGCCATTTCCTGGAGGTAGTTTTTAGCTTTCATAAATTTTTTTAAAAAATTATTTTTTTTTTATTAATAATTTATAATTGGGTCACCTCCAACTATTTTATACCTTTTGCACGATTTTCTTTTCAGTTCTTTCTCTCTTAGACTCACTAAATATCTCTAAATCTTTGATCATTCAACTAGGTTAATCTTGTTTAAATGTGATCAAATCTTCTATCCTTTCATCATTTCCTCAAGTGCAAGAGAAGAACTTCGGTCATCTTCAAGATCCGAAATAATGTAATCTAGTTAGTCCATTTGTAACATTTGTTACATATAGATAGGGTCATGTCCTTCCAATATTTTAGTAGTGTGTAGATCAAATGATGTATATATTGTTGGGTTGATAGTGGGTGGTTATTATTTTAGCCTTAAAATACATTGGTGATGTGGTAGATTGTTCTAGTAAGATTAGACTGACATCTAGTTGGTCAGAAAATAATGTAGCAACCGGTTTATGTGTTTAGGCCCTAAAACACAAGGTTTGTTATGTTTGGACATAAACATAATGGGTATGGTTGTACTGAAGAAGACCAAATCTACATCAATTTAGAGACTAAAAAAAATAACTCCAAGTAAAATTAAAAACTCTCCATTTTATCATTTATTAAACTATATAACTCACTATATTTAAATCTTTAGTATTTTCTAATTTCACCAATTATCTACTATCTCACATCCAACCACATATACTTAAATCAAAAAAAACCAAACACAAACCAAATACAACCAAACACTAAATAAACCATTCCAATATCAAATCACAACCCCCAAAAAAAAAAAACAAAAAAAACCCCCCCCCCCCCCCAACCACTCAAACCCCCCCCCAAAAATTTTTGATTCATTACCTAAAACCTTTCCCACTGTGAATTGTTGTGTATGTTGTGTTAGTCATGGTTGTGTAGCTCTTTGTAGTAACATTATGAGTGTGGATATATTGGTAAAATATGCGCTAGTAATTGTAAATCCATTATCTGACAATCTATATTGCTCAAACTTGATTGGTGATTTGATACAAATGATCTAGTCCGAAAACTTCTTCTGGAGGCGGTCCCTTTAAATAGGGCGCCCCCCTGATGTACTAGGCGGCCCCCATATATTTATGGGACCGCTGGCAGAGAGTGATATAATCTTTGATCTTAAATTTTGTTAAAGGAAACGTATTCACCCCCCCCCCCCCTCTACGGTTTCCACACACATTTTTAATAATCCTTATTGATAGTAATTATTTTAACCGGTTACACGTTTTTAATAATTATTAGAGGCCGTTACAATGATGGTTTAAGCGGTTACACGTTTTTAATGACATTGCTTATTCTTTTTTTAAGATTTGGAAATGATAAACTTGGACAAATTCAATAATTATTTTTAACAGTGAACAATCACTACATAATAAAAAAAAGTTACTGAAGAACCTAAGCAGTAGTTAAGTAAATTGAACAATTCTAAACACCCTAATAATCACAAAGATCTAAATATTAATATTTACTACAATTCGACTAAAGAAACTCCTCAAAATCGGGTTATCTTCAATCATCTCATCAGTAGAGATTAGAAACTACAATCACCACAATGATAGACTAAAATAGACATGATAAAATAGAGAGGATAGTATAAAATCTCAGAGTATCACCAGGATATACGATTATTATGAGAGATAAGTAGTGGATATAGCTGATAGATCTATAGAGAAAGTTTGAGAGAGTCACATCAATGTCATTAATTATATAGATGATAGAGAGAGATAGAAGATTCCAATCATAGAGATAGAGAGCCGTGGATTTTGACATCTCATCGCGAATGTAAGCCCTAGAGATTAGTAGAGAGAGAGCGCTAGAGAGATATAGATGCAACCTAGATACGCCATGAATGTGTAATCAAACTATTTTATAGAACAAAATCTCCAAATGTCTAAAATATCTTAAACCAGCAGGCTATTCATCTCCAAATAAATCTTCATCGCACCGCTTTTTTTTATAATTTGTGTGTGATGAGTATAGAGAATAAGAAGACCTCCATTTCTTTAGTACCCGTATTCCTATTCTGTTTTGGTACCCGTATTCCTCCAAAGCCATGATCATTAGCTTAGCAGACGGCGGAGACAATGGCGGTGGTAGTGGCTGACGGCACATGATGTTGGCAAAGGTGGCAGCAGAACTAAACGGTGGTGGCGACAAAATTTGATATGTGAGTACGGCGGGAATTTTGGTTAGTTAAAGAAAGGAAAGATAAAGTTGGATGTGTTTGTGTTTTTAAGAGAGATAAAATAGAGAGACGAAAATGGTGTAATAAATTTTGTTAGTGTGTTAGGTTTTTATACTCGTATTTGAGTTTGTGGTTTACACTTAAATGATGTTTAATGGACCGTTACAAATGGACCACATGAATGCAGCAGTTACAATTTGACTAAATTGATGACAATATCAATGTTAGCAGTTACAATAATACCTTAATTGAGAATATTATATTTTGGTATTTTTACCAATTTGTGAATTTTATTTCTTTTTATGGACAATGTTTTTATATTTTTTGTTTTTTCTTTTGTTTTTTTTATGATAATTATACTAGTAAAAGAAAATGAAAAATATTTTTGTATTTTTTTATATTTTTATAAAAGTAAGAGAAAATATCCACAGATTCAAACACAAATTGTCAAACGTAACGATAATCGTTTTTCAGCCTCCCCGGCAACGGCGCCAAAAATTGACTCGCGGATTCTTATTCCTTTTTATATATAAATAAATATAAATATATAACAAGGGTCAAAATCCACAAAATCAATGAAACCGGAAGTAGTATAGAGTATTTCCGGGTCGTTATGTCCCAACGAGGCTTGAATGGAAAATCGAATGACGGATTGATGATTGATGTTTGAATGACAAAGATTTGGATTTGATTTTTCTAAATAAAATGCAAAAGCAATTAAGGAAAACCTATCAACGAAAGCTATTAAAGATTTAAACCTAAAATGAGACGGGAATGTAAAAACGCGAGCTAGAAAAACTACTAAATTATCAAAATTTAAACCCTAAGGTGATGAAAATGCTAAACTGCTAAGCAGTTTGAGCTCAAATAAGCTAATGGAAAATGGAACAGACAAGTTGGGCACTAAACCTAATAAGCAAATGCAAACAAAGATAAGCAAGGTAAATAAGCTAGAACAGGCCTAGACAAATCTAATAAGCTAAACTAACCCTAAATAAGCAAATTCAACAAGCAATTAAGCTAAATTAAGCAAGAGAAACTCAGCAGTACTAACTTAGAGTTAGTACTGCTAGCTTTGAGTTAGTACTGCTAGCTTTAAAATCCCAAAAGAGAACTAGCAGTACTAACTATGGGTTAGTACTGCTTGTTCCAAACACCCCTTAAAGTTTTCAAAAGTCATTTTTTTTCTTATTTCAAGCTGATTTGATCCTAATTTGTTAAAAACGGATTAACAAATAACAAATTAAGACACTTATAAGCAGATTTCAATCAATAATAAGCACTTAAATAAGCTGAATCAATCTAACTGTATTAACTCATAACTAAATGGGCTTAATCTACTTTAAAAAGCTAAGCGAATCTTAAATAAGCAGAAATAATAAGCTAATAAGCAAAAATGAACTAACAGTACTAACAATATTAACTACCAGTACTAACCTGGAGTTATTTTTTTTTTTTTAATAGTTAACTGGTTTTTTAGTGAAAATCCAAAGAGAATAGCAGTTACTAACTATGGGTTAGTACTTGCTTGTTCCTAAACACCCTTAAAGTTTTCAAATTTTTTTTTCTTATTTCAAGTTGATTTGATCCTAATTTGTTAAAAACGGATTAACAAATAACAAATTAAGACACTTATAAGCAGATTTCAATCAATAATAAGCACTTAAATAAGCTGAATCAATCTAACAGTATTAACTAAACACACCACCAGTACTAACTAAGAAATTTACACAAATCATTTTTACACTAACAACTAAGCAAGCTAAGCACTAAACATCATATTAAAGCATAAATAAGCAAATATAAGTAACAAATAAGCACTATAAGCAGTTCTAAGTAAATAAGAAAAATAAGTAAAAGAGAGACTTACAACAACCTTGTTCAAAACAGGGTTAAACAAAGAGTCTACAAGCTTTAGCTTGTATAAAACAAGCTAGTGAGAGTCCATAAGCCCATCCAAAACTGGCTTATCATCCATAAGCTGTGGTATATTTGAGTGTGGAATTTTTTGGTGACTTTACTAAAATTCTTAGTATTTGAGTTAAGACAAATGACTTATACGATTTTATAAGACTAAAAACATATTAAGTTAAGCTTTTAACAAAGGAAATACAGAGATTCAAGAATTGACTTAAAAACTCCTAATTTGCATTAAGACGAAACTTAAAGTTACAAGACTTGGAAGAGTAAAATTGCATAAAAATAAGCTAAAATTTAACTAAGAAATCGATCCCCTTTCTTGGGTTACAATGGCCCTATTTATACTAAAAACTTCCTCCTTGGGTCTTCCAGCTGTGCTTTCTTCTGTGTTTCTTTGTAGAGACAAAAACCCAAGTGTGCTTGTTGTGTGAGGTGGTTTTAAAACAAATCTCAGCCTTCAATTTCTTTTGTGCTTCTTTTGAGTCAATCACAGCCATCGAAAAGCTTGGAAAGTGGTGGGATTGCCAACTTGGCAATTATACATGGGGAGGTGGTGATAGTGGAGGAGGGGGAGATGTCTTACCCAAGGGGTTGTAGAGGTTGCAGGGTAAAAGGGGAGAAGAGACCCCGTGATTGGTTCTTGGGTTTTGTTGGGCGGGAAATATGGTTTTGGGTAAGTTGGCAGTTTTGGCCCCTCAAGTTATATTGCACCCAATTTGCAATCTCAGCCCTTGTTTTTTTATTTTTGTAATACAAGTTGAGGTTTGGCAAAGGCCTCCCCTTTGAAGCCCGAATAAGATCTTCTCCCAATTACAACCAATAACCTTCTAATAGTTTCAAGTGGCGTAAAACCATCTTCGAGATGGTTACCAGTATGGGAATCCACCACACGAAGCCCTACACCCTTCGCGGTGGGCCTTTGACAAAACTAGAGCAAAGGTCAGATAGTCAAACCCACGTTCTCCATCTCCATCAAGGTCTTCCCGCCAAAATAGAGATCGTGGTACACAACCTCAAGAATCACCCCTTAAATCATAAGACGCCCTCATGATCACGGGTCGTTGTGCTAAGCCTCGTCCCATCTCATTTCTACACCTATAAATAGATGGTAAGGGCTTCAGGTATGGCTAGAACGCTTTACATACTTACTTATGTTATCATACTTTACCAAATACAAAGCACATACTTACTCTCACACCAGAGGTGATTCGCAAGGACACGCCCTGCGCTTCACTTAACGTAGTGTTTTCATTTGTGTTAACATAGGTTATTCAAGGCTTGGCAACTCAACAATCACTCAAAGAACTCTTTGGTCTCATCGAAGCCTGATCGTGCCTATATTTGCATAATCATATGTTAATGAAGGATCTTCCTGTTGTTACTATTTGACTTACAGTTTGTCAATCTTACCATCACGGGTAACCGATTCTTTTTTGTTTTAGGAAAACTTGGCCTTCACTCTTCTTTAGCGAATATGCGTTTCCCTTTTGGGTGGTTCACGTGATTCTTAACTTGGAATCTAGTCACTGCTAATTTTCCGAGGAAGAGTGCTCCGTAAGAAAGACGTGGATGGCGGTTAGGCATACCCCGTCCAGTCTATGGATGGTGACATTAAGTGTGCGACGGGTGGCCTTGAGCGTTATCCATTCTTATTTTATTTTTGATTAAGTTATAGGGG